>CAUYON010009523.1:0-28027 GCA_963573935.1 Arctocebus calabarensis | reverse complement strand
TGTCTTTATATAGTGATCAAGAAAATGCCATGAAGGCTATCTGTAACAGTACGATCAAAATATTTCTGATTGTATATGAAGCACATTGTGCCCTATGATTGCACCAATGTACATAATTATGATTCAATAAAATTATTTTTTAAAAAAGCTTATTAAATATGTTACTAAAATTAGTTATATAAATAAAATTTTACTTGGATGTAGTATAAAAGTACCTTGTTTTTCGTTTTTAGAATGATTTCTGTCTGTGATAATATTGAAATAAGTTAAATGTTATTGGCAACGAAGGGAAGCAAATATCATAAACTTACTTGCTTATCTGCATATACATGTAGTATTTAAGTTGGGCAAGAGTAATATATTTGTAATATTTAATTAATGTAATTAATATGGAAACTTAGATTCAAACATGGGCAAATTATATATGGGATGTCCTCAAGGTAATGTTTCCTCAAACTACATTGAAAAGTTAGGAATTTAGAGTAGAAAATACAACTTAAATTTTATCCAGTGAGATTTAAAGGCTAAAGTGTGAATTTTTCTGAAAGGGTTAACCAGAACTCTAGTTTCTAGTTTTGAGAGAGAGGGTCATAGAATCTTTTGAAGACTTAGAAAGTCATTAGTAGTACATTTACCCACTTCTTTTGCTTTGATAAACTCACTCCTCTGAGTATTACGTGACTCCAATATGATGGAAAGGTGAATGTGAAATCACCTTTCCATCACATTTCTTAACATGTTTCACAAAATAAACTTTTTCTATTTTGAAAAGATTTCCAGCTTCACCACTCTAGTGTTCTGTGATTCAGAATTGTCAAGACAGTAATACAAAGAGAGAACAGTATTTTATAAAAGTATTGGTCTCTTAATTTTCCAGATCCCAAAGTAAGAAAGTCTATCATCACTCAAACTTGGCACTTTGAAAATCCTAGCATTTTGAAAATCAGGTAAATTATGGATGCAGTAATCAGATTTTTAAAAAAAATTGCTTTATTGAAGTAGACTAGAAAAACACAGTAGACATATTGAAAGCATACAATTTGATAAATTTTGACGTATGTATATACCTGTAAAAATAATTAGCGCTATCAAGGTAATGAACATACCCATCATCCCCAGATGCCTTTGCTCATCCCCAACTCCCCCATTTCTAGTCAGCCAGGGTCTGCTTTCTCTCACAAAAATGAGTTTGCATTTTCTAGAATTGCATATATGTGTGTGTGTGTGTGTGTGTGTGTATATATATATATAAAATGTATGTGTATATAAAAAGTACATTCGTTAATACTGTAAACACAAATTCAACTCATTGTGTAAAAAGTGGTATACTCATTTAAATGACGTTCTTGAGAAATGTCAAAAATGTAGCTCATTTTTTACCATCATCTTCAATCAAACCTCACCTAACTGACTTTGGCTCTCCCCAAAATGAGGCAACAGGGACAGGTGGCTTATAAGAGGATGTGTATATTAGTTATCTATTGCTGCATGACAGATTATACCAAAATTTATCATCTTAAACAACAAATATTTATTATCTCCTGAAATTTCTGAGGGCCAGGAATCCAGCAGTATCTTAGCTGGGCGGTTTTGGCCTGTGCTTCTCCTGAGGTTGCCGTCACTCCCGTCAGTAAGGGTTGCAATTACCTGAGTGCTCCGCTAGGGGTAGAAATTCTATTTCCAAGCTGGCTTACTCGTAAGTAAGTTCATTGGCCAAAGGCCCCAGCTCCCCCCTGGCCCTGCTGCCCACAAGGCCTCAGCTTTGTTGCTCTTTGGCCTTTTTATAAGACTGTTCAACATAATACCAGGCTTTACCAGAAGTGAATGCTGCAAGAGAGAGAATAAGCCTAACTAAGATAAAAGCCACATTTTGTTTGATACACTAGTCTTAGAAGTCACATACCATCTCTTCTCCCAGGTTCTGCTGGTCTCAGAGAACATCCCTAGTCCACTGTGGGGAAGCCCCCCCCTCCCCCCGGGGGTGCAGCAGGAGGCACTCGTCGGGGGCCATGGTGAATGCTCGCTACCAAACATCTGATTAGCTATATAAAGTCAAACTACTCAACAAGTTTTAAGACTCTTGTGCAATCAGCCCATAAAATTCACTTTAGCAAAATCCATTTGCCTGTAATTTATGGGCTGATTACATAACACTTTTATAACTTATTTAATAATAATTTTTAAAAGCACACATTTATTTAATACCTTTCTGCCAGCAACTGGAAATAATGTTAGTGGATTTCCTTTAACCATACTGTCCATCTCAAGCACTTTTTTTGTTAAATTCTTTTTATTTCATCCCTTAGAAAACATAGACTTTCTTTTTTAGGCTATATTTTTAAGTCCTTATGAGATTTTCAGAATAAAAGAGAACCGTCTTTATTGGTTAAACCTTCAAGATATTATAAAAAAGAATCTGATTTTATTATTTACTCATAGGATCATTCATAAGAATTAATAATAAACATTAAATTAAGAAAGATTACCTAATTCAATATGTTTTTCCCAAGCCCTGCAGTAGCAAAATGTTTTTCATTTTGAAGGCTGTTATTATGTTGTTCACACTGTTCAATGAATTTTCAGTATTTTAGGTATAAAAATATTTTTTTATTAATGTTGCTTTAAAAACTGACACGAAGAGACATATAGAGGGTTATTTGGTACAAAATTAAATCCCACTGTGACATTTTAAAAAATCATCTAAAGCCACATTATGGATTGTGCAGCAGTTAAACTCTAATAAAGACTCTGAATACTAATAGACATTCTCACATAGAATAAGTGACTCAAAATAAGCCCCAAATGCAGACAGTGAAAATGAAATTGGGCATCAAGAAACTTGGCAGGGCCAAAAAACCTGGCCCTCCCTGCAGCAGTGCTATTCCCAGGGTAGGACAGCAAGTTATAAAGCTGATATTTTGGCGAAGTTTTCATCATTCGCAAACTACCTTCAAATTTCCAGATCTGTATTCAATTCTATTACTATTTTTACACCCATACTCTGCTTCCTCATCTTCTGGCTCTTACTGATCACTCTGAAACACTAGGACTACCTGTGCAACTTGATGTATTTTACCTGTACTCCAAAGCAGAGGAGCATATAAAATGAATGGGTGAATAGCTTGCCTTTGCTTTGTGAGTTGTGTGGATAGGCAGGGTGGTGGAGATTATATTTGTCTGCTAGCTGGAAAAACTGGGCAACTTGATAAAATTTTAACAAGGATATTTCATATCAGCTGATATTTCATGACAGTCACTGCCTCTGCAAAGCAGCATGGTGTCGTCCCATACTCCAGCGGATGCCCTGAGGTCAAGTGGCACAGATTCACCCAGGCATGCTCATGGCAAACAGAAGCACACTGTGGACCTGTTTCTAAGAATGAATGTGGAACATGGTTCATTCCTTACCTTAGGTTTCTTCAAGGTAAATTCTGATTCAGTGAAGAATGTCAATATTAAGGAGCAAAGTCTTATTTCTAAGTATGGTCATTAAGTCTTTCATTAAATTAATCAGTGTTTATTGAGTTTCTCAAGTGGGCCAAGCAACCTTGTTCACAGTGGTAAACAAAAAGGGACAGGTGCTTACATACCTTAGATTTTGAGACAGACAGGAAGGGGCAAACAAGCACACTTTAGATAGAAATAGCGTCACAGTGAAGATTAGACAGTAATTGGAAGAATGTGGGGTCAGATAAGCATCAGGATGAAGGTGATTCAGGAACTGAGAGGAAATGCAAAGATCTGAGGCAAGAGAACAGTATAGGCTGAGAAAACATCAAGAGCAAAGGCCTGGAGGCTCGAACAAGCTCGGCACACCTGAGCAGGAGAATGGACATTGTAGCTGAAGCTTCACGGATGAGATAGGTTGACTTAGAAAATGGTGTCTAGAGGTGAGTAGGTCTTCGCATAGGATATCTTTAAAACTTATCTCTTTTCTCTTTTCCTCAGTTTAGTAAATATAAGGAATATTGCCTCTTTTCCAGCAAATTTCAAGATAAACTAGCTAATATCAAATTTAAAAATATATAAATCTGATATTACAATGAATTATTTGCTATTGCATTATGTAATGCATCAGACAGGTAGACATCGATTCAGGGGTCTCTGCTATGTTTTATGCCCGGTTTAAATATCCTTGTATTAGAAGTGAAACAAACATTAGAGATAAATATTTCATGTAAGTGAAAAAGTAAGCACTGTCATTTCTTATGAAAAAAGCTATTGACAAGGTAGCCTTGTTGTGAACTCCATTGTTACTGCATGTGCACAAAGGAGTATTAAATGGGGACAGTGTAGCCCACCGTGTCTGAACAGGGGGCTCGAGGTGGCAGGGTCCTGGTGGCAAGCTGACCCCACAAGGCACTGATGACCTAATGTGTGGACAGACTATGAAAAATGCTTTAAGGACTGACTTTTCTCATATGTATTTGTTCTGAAATAACTGCTTCTTATTAAGACTCCTTACTGCTTGTTGCTTATATACATGTTTTAAAAAGAAAAATGTCTTAACCTTAGAGAAATAGAATTGAGCACAGAATTTCATTAAATTAGCACAAAGTTTAACACATGGAATATATATTTATATAAATATGTATAATGCATTAATAAAATTTTAATTATTTAAATTAATTTAATTCAGACTAACCTCTTGAGGGAAAAGCAGGGTAATGATTGGTAGATGGTACTTGCATGGAATTCAGACCGTCTGGAATTTTATACCCTTACCTGCCAATTTGGAAATTCTGTGCTTGTTTCACCACATACAAAATTTGAATACCATAGTGTCAGGTATTTGGAGAATAAAGGTAGATGTCTCTATCTATGTATATAAGGTACATATGTTACAGAATGAAATTCATTATATGGGAGACCCCGAGGGACTATGAGCTTTAGCATAATGCCTAACAAAACATTAGCTCGCAATAAATATTTATATCATTAGTATGAGGTCTTTCTTTCTTTGCCCCCCTCCCCAAAGTTGGACATTTTGCATTTTACTATTTTAACATCAACTAAATCAACTGGAAAAATAAGTTTTTAACCTCTGTATGCCTGATCATTAATGAGGGTTATTGTCTTGCCATTGAGGCCTTCTTTGGCTTGTGTTTGTTTAAAGTTAAGAAGACAAGGAAATGTTTTCCTTTGCTGTTCCTTTACAGCACAAAGTACTCTAAAGGAATTGCAGATTTCCCATAACGTACACCCCTCTGTGACAGAAGGGAGATGAGGGTAAGGGGGGTGTTGTGGCCTGTCCACCTAGGTCCTGCTGACTTTAACCTAACTTCTCCAGGCTTGATTGCCTTTTCCTTTATCTATTTCCAGGCCCAGCAGGATCTTTAAAGTAAGATAGAGGTTTTGTAGTGAACAAGATAGTTTGGTGTGTCCCCTAGAAACACTCCTTTTCTGTGTAAACCTGGGGGTATATGTTTAGAGGCCCATTCTTCCCTCCATACATTTATATGCATTAATCTCTGTAGACACTGTAAAGAGTAATGAGTTTCAAGTTCATTTCTTTCTATCATGTTTCACTATTTGGCGCTAAAAATCTTTTGCACATGGACAGAAAATGATAGAGTCTCTAATGAGCTTAATTATTATGCTTAGGATAGAAAGTAGAGGATCTTAGCAATTTAATCATCTTTTCTTTTTGTTTGTTTATTGGGGTTTTGGGGGGGTCTTCAGTGATCATACCATTGCCTTACCTTATGTGGTTAACACATTTTAGTTTAGTTCCTACATTTTAAATTTGATCATAGAGATTAGATTTTAAGGCTTGATAAGCAGACAGGTTTCAAGCTTAATTCCCTCATTCAGCCTTGAGTCATTGCCCTGTCTTCACCTTCATTGAAAATATGATTGGTAGGATTTGTTATTCTGCAATTCTTTCTGAATAAAAAGTTTCACAGCTTAAGGTAGGTTAGTTTTTCAACATGGTTGATTTTCAAGCATGCTTGAATAACTTTAAATGCTAGGAACTGGTTGACAGTAACTGAAGAGGAAGAACTGAAGACAGTGTGACTGATACTTGGAAATCAGTTATGGTTAAAGATTAAAACAGACTGCCGCTGCCTGTCTTTGTTACGTAAACATAAAGTCTAGGGGCCACACATGGGATAGGAAAAAAATGACTTCGCTTCTGTGAAGCTTAAAAGAAAATCATTTCTTTAAATATTTTCTTGATCATACATTGTTGGCAAAGTAAATGAAAATGTTGAACTTCGGGGTGATTAGTTTTAGCAGAACTATATCAGCTGACAAACTCATTTTCAGATGCATCACAGCTTTGCCCACCTGTAACCTGGAATGAAGGTACCTTCCTGGGCCTGGGGTCAGTCTGTGCAGGGAACAGATCACTCCACATACCTCCTAGGGGTTATGTTCTTTACCCTATCTGGCTCTCAGTGAGTAAACATCCCCACCTGGCCAAAAGCAACAGAATTGGAAAACTTGGCCAAATCTGGAAACCTGTAGTCAGTCTGCTCTTCCTGAACCACTTGTTTCCCGAGGTTTGACTTCAGGCCTCCGTTCTTTGCTGGCCTTGACCTCAGCACCTAATAAATAAATTTGGCTTTCCTTTCTCTGCCTCATCTCACCCACTTTCTTTGTATCCTACCACTTATCTTTATTCTCCAAGCACTTTTCTGTTTTGTTTGAATGTATTTGGGGTTTTCTCTAGGCTTTGCTTGTGATCTTCAGGTTCTCATCCCTCATTATTCCCACACCCAACCCAAACTGTTCTAAATCAACTAAACGCTCTGATAAGAAGAGCAAACATCTTCCACCTGACCCTGATGGGGTTTCGGCCAGTTAACATTCCTCCACCACCTCATGGGCCTCAGCAGTGTCCTGTCCCCGAGGAGACGCCCAGGCCTCCAGCTCTTCAGGAGAGCAAATCCTGTGTCTCACTAAGGATTTGTCCAAGCTGATACCTCTGATTTCCTTTTTGTGACTAAACTAGTCTTTGTATTTTTTTCTCACCGAAAAATTATTAGATATACAATATAGGGAAAAAACATGTGCTTAGTTTATTTACAATTTCAGGAAAGTTGTACTAATTACACCCTTTTTTAGAAGTCACTCTGCTATCTTTTTAAATCTGGTTAACATGCAATAGAGACTTAATAGAATGGAATAAATATTACCAGCAGAAAGTAACATTTTAGGATTTTACCCATCCTTCATTTAAATAGGGAATTACTAGTTCTCTTAAAGGTGTTTGGATGCCCAGACTTTTGCATATAAACCATTATAATAATAATTATTATTATCATCACCTAGATCCGTGCTCCCAAATGTGTACTCCATGGGCAAAATCACCTGTTGTGCTTTTCTATTTGTTTTATTTTTTACTTTGTTTTAAATTTAAATCATTTGGCACAATTAAAAAAATCAGAGAATTTCAACAATAATCCAGATTTCCAGTCTCAAAAGGTTGTAAGATCTGGGTGGCGCCTCTGGCTCAGGGAGTGGGGCATCGGCCCCAGGTACCGAGGGTGGCGGGTTTGAGCCCGGCCCAGGCCAAACTGCAACAACAACAACAACAACAACAAAGGTTCTAAGATCTGGCCACTGCCATGCACACTCTCTGTGGTGGCACGGTGCTTGCTGAAGGCAGCTGTCTCCTTGAGGCAGGAATGTGCTCACTGGTTGGACACAGCTCCTCACTCACTGACCTGGGTTTGAACCACATTTGAGTTTGTAATTTTTGTCTTAAAAAGAGACGAATAATTGGAAGCCAGCAACCCTTTTCTTTTAAAAGAAACTAAAGGATTCCCCCACAAAATACAAATAGTAAAGTAACAGTTTCCATATTACCATCCCCAGACTAGATCCATGATAAAGTTTTGGTGTATTTGCTGTCAGAGTTTTTCTCCCTGACATACCATTTTTTATATTGTAGAATTTTATTTCTATATGCCAGGGTTAATTTCTCCATCAATAAGTCTCCCCTGGTCTTGAAGATTTTACTACCTTTTTCCTCATGAGATGTAACGATCTCCAGTTTGTGAATTCTAATCACTGAGGGACGGGGCATTGGACTGGGCACACAGATGGACTCTCACCCACCAGGCAGGCTTCTCTCTGGCTACTGGGCCCAGGGAAAACACTGGTTATCAGCCAATTTCATAGTAGTTTAAATGGGTCAAAGCCACAGCTCTGAGTCCTCATGTAGGTTAATCTGTAAGTATACATTACAGAAATGTGGAACATTTCAAGGCAATTAGATTCATCTTACTTAGTGTTGAACTTACTGGGTTAGGAAGGTGTTTCAGGCCAGCTTCCAGACAGTGGAAGTGAGAAGTGAAAACAGTCAAATCTTCATCTGGACCAAAGTTGGGAGGTCCAGAGCCACCTCCATTGCCTCCAGATCTTTGCACCCAAGAGCTCTCCCCTTGGGGAGAGCGCGAATCCATTTGACTTTTGCTCAGACTATTTCCATAATTATCCACCTCCAGTTTGTAACTGCTGTGCATGCTACCAGTCCAGTCATACTCAGATGCAAATAATTTGTTTAAAATTAGCATTTAGGCTCCTCTGCTTGTTTGCAGGAGAGAATTTAATCCATATATATGTGTGTGTGTGTGTGTGTGTGTGTGTATATACACATATGTAAAGTAGATTATTTCAGTAAGGTAAAGCATAGGGCTCAACACTTTTGTTTATAATTGGTATTGAATTGATGTCTGTTTCTTCCTTGCTAAAAATATATGCTGTAAGCCAGGCACAGTGGCACACACCTGAAGTCCCACCTACTTAGGATACTGAGATGAGAGGATAAATTGAGCCCAGGAGTTCAAGTTCAGCCTGGGCAACATAGAGAGACCCCAATCCCCTCAAAACAAATAAATATAATTAACTGAAAAGTTATTCCAGATTTCCAGCTAGTAGTCATGGAAATAAGGGATCTACCCAATCATCTTTTTAAATAAAATATGTATTATCCCAGCAATATTATGGATTAAATAAAATTCTGTGGTCTGTTCTGGAAACTGTATAATCTCAGATCATTTTTTCTTTTTCTTTCTTTTTTTTTTTCAGATCATTTTTTCTTAAAGTGCACTCTGTGATGTACATATTAAGAAGGAATGCAGAGATGCTAGAAATCTTCCCTACCTGGCTGGAAGCCCTGGCACGGTGGTCAGAGTATATGTGGCAACTGTTTGTGCGGGTGGGACACTGCTTGCACCCCAGGGTTAGGACTGGAGCCCTTTCTGCTCCACTCACCTCCCCTCTACATTGCCCCTGTGGCATTTTTTGCACCTATAATGCATCTCTCTCCAGTTTTCTCTTTTCCTGCCATTCTCTCCTCTTTTTCCCCACATGTGTAGTGTTGGTAAACACATCTCCTGCTTGTATATTCACCTGTAGGAAACAAATTCAGAGAAGTGGGGCCAGATAATGTAAGGTCTGGTAGCTGCTGCTGCTTCTGCTTTTGAGACAGAGCCTCACTCTAACCCAGGGTAGAGGGCTGTGGTGTCCTAGCTCACAGTAAATTCAAACTCTTGGGCTCAAGCAATCCTTGTGCCTCAGCTTCCTGAGTAGCTAGGACTACAGGCATCTACCACAGAGCCTGGCTAGTTTTTCTGTTTTTAATACAGATGGGGTCTCACTCTTGTCCAGGCTGGTCTTGAACACCTCAGACGATCCACCTGCCTTGGCCTCCCAGAGTGCTAGGATTACAGGCATGAGCCACTGCACCTGGCTAGGTCCAGTAATTTCTGATAACCAGTTTGCATTTTATTCTTAGAGTGCTAGGTCATTATAAAATTTTGGCTTCTGGCAGGAGATTGACTGCAGTGAATAGTGATGCTGGGGAGAATGGAAACAGGACAGTTAATTAAGAGCCTTTGCGGAAGTCCAGGTAAAGATGGTGGTGGTTCGAATTAGGGGATTAGTAGTGAGGAGAAGAGGTTTCAGCTTCATCCTCCTTTTTGAAGGTGAAGCTGACAGGATTTGCTGCTGGGTTGCATGTTGTGTGCTGAGGAAAGTGAGCAGGCGGGGCAGGGGCCTTGTTTGAGACATTCAGTCTGTATTGATTCCTTTCCCCCCATTCACCAATTATCCAAATTACTTATCCCATTAAGAAATCAACTTTGAACCATTCTCTATTCTTCAGCTTCTCATGCCTGTCTTTTTCTGTCTCCGTCCACCTCTGGAAGCTTACCATAGGTACCTGTTTTCTGAACTTTCTAACAGATTTTGAAATCCTTGCTCTTTCATCAAACTCCTCTGATTTGCCAAAGACCAGAGTGTTTCCACATAGTTCATTCAGTTCCACAGAAGGGTTTCCACAGTTGTGCTGTGCTCAAGCCAGTTACATACGTTGCCTTCTTGCTGCAGCGCACTTCACTTTTTATTCAAGAAATACTAATGCCTTCCCGTCTGCAAGTCTTAATTCCATGTTTCAGTATCTGCGCAGTTGTCTAAGTGTCTCTGGCTTAGCACCCAGAGGGCCATTGTGCCTTACCTGTGCCATTCGATTATAAATAAATACTTTCTAAATGATGATAACATTTTGGTTTCGATGTAGAAGCTACATTTGATAAGAATTTTAATCACATTTTCACCTAATCAGGCTCTTTCCCACTCACGTTTAAAGTGAGAATATGGTAGCTTTTAAAACACCTGATTTTTTCAGGAGACAGCATTGTGCTTCAGGCTTCCAGTGCTGGCCTCTTCCATGATGCTAACATCAGACCGTGGCCCTTCTCACAGGTACCACATTTTTACCAATTCTGGAAAGTCACTTTTGCATTTGAAATTCTTTGGAAAAGGATAGGAAAGTCTTTTATTTTAAGAAAAATTGACATCCCCATTGCAGCAATAAATCTAGAAGTTTCATTGATTTGACTGCAATAATGTGTTTTTATGTACCATGTGTAGCAAAGGGAACTAATTTCCTTTGAGTATCACCATGGCCTTTTAGAAACTCAGAATGATTTATTTGCTTTGTGTCTAAGATTAACCAACTTTAGAATGGAAAAATCCTATTAGATCATGAGAGACTGTTCCCCTCCCACTGCAGGATTATGCACTACAGTACATTTCCTAATCTTTCTTCTTTTTAATAACTTTCTTCCTGTGTTCATTTGAAAGTTATTACTCCAAAATAATTCCATGAAATTACTATATCATGATGACTTCAGATGGAGATAAATTCTTTATGTCTGTTTCCTAATACACACCAAAGTTATTTTTTTAATATTGAGTCATGTTTATCTCCTTAAAATGGGACAATTATACTAGTTCTCTATAAGTTTAAAGAATAGCAGTCTAGTAGAACCTCTGTAACAAAGGGGTCAGCATATGAGGTGGCCAACACGAGCTGGGCTGCGGTGCTGATACGTGCCTGCAGTGTACCTCTGGTCTGTGACAACCAGGTCAACCTCGGGTGGGCGATGTAGGGAGGTGGTCAACTATGGGGGTTCTGCTATATTTTCTTTTACTTGAGTAACATTCACTGTTATTTTTGGAATGGTGATATTTGTTTGGAACATACTATGGACTATGGATTAATTCTCAGATATACTTTAGAAAGAAATCAGAATGGATCTTAAGCTGACAAGCAAGCAGATTAGGGATTGTTTTCTTTTTTCTTTTCCATTATTTTAATGTAAGAAAAGGCAGAATTAATAGACGTATGGTCCATGGGGATATTAATAATTTTAATAATGATATAAGTAGTTTACAGTGGAACCTCTGTAAGTTGACCACCCAAAGGACTGTAACAAGCCAGTTGAAACATAGAGGTGGTCAACATGAGGAACTAGGCCTGCTGTACTGATAGGTTCATGAGGTGCATGTCCAGTCTGTGGAAATTAGGTCAACTTGAAGACGTCACGTAGGAGGTGGGCAACCGTGGAGGCTCTGCTCCACATTCTCTTGTGTTGTTTGGAAATGCACGTCTAGACCTGTTGTGACCCAGAGGGTGATTTCTGCTCATGAGACATGATTTCTACAAGATGGTAAAGCTAACGCTTGATTACTAACTTTGTCAAAGTTGAGATACACCCACAAGATATAATTAGGGAATAGTCTAAATTAAATGTCAGCACATTGGTTATTTTGGTCACCATTAATATGTTGAATGGTGCCATTGTTGATGTTTCTCTTTCCAACCTAATGATGTGCGTGTTTTGTATTCTTCTCAAAGATAGTTTGGAAATCAGATGAATTTTTAAAAACAAAATAGCTGACTTTGGAAACAAAACTATAAGCCCTGATGTTATGTATGACTTTGGTTGGATTCATACATTGTCTAAATAACAGTCTGCAATTAAATAGTCACTTAAATTAATAAATATTAACTTTTGTCCAGCAACCCAGAGAAGGTCTACTAAATTGCTTCTTAAAAATCAGCCATGGCTCATCATTGCCTCCAAGATGAAGTTGAAAGTCCTTATCCCCAGTGTGTGCTTTGGATTGGCTACATTTCAGCTCTGCCTTTTATCCTTCCCTTTCTTACACTTCCTCCTTCCTGAAGTTGTCTCATGTCTTTCCCCCATGGATCCTGCCATCCAGATTTTTCCCCTGTCAGCCTCACCTTCTCCCCTGCCTTTACCTGGTGAGTTGCTATTTATCCTGCATGCCTGGTATCAAATGGCCGGCTTCCTGGGCTTGATTAGGCACCACTGAAGTGTTTTTAAATTCTCTGGGGTTTTCTGTGGCAGGGATAATGCTTCATTCATGTCTGTATCCCTCACTTCATTCGGCAGAACCCCTGCCATAGTGTTCTATGGTGGGCATGTTACAGGTGTGTATGGAATTTTTCAACATTCATTCATAAGTGAATGTTATGGCAATCTATTCATGGATAGATAATAATTAGTTTTAATGGTTAGTGGCTAGTATTTCCTATTCTAATTCTTCATATTTCACACAAATAAATCTATACCTGTTGTATTTTGGGACAGAAGCCATGTATTTGCTCACTTTTACTTTGTATTCTGTGTGAAATTTTATCATGATAATCTAAGGTAAACCACCTGATCTCATGTAATTGCACACTAAATATTGTATACATCCCATTCTGTGCATTTGTCTCAGTAAAGAGTGATATCATATCATTCAAAGGATTCAGAAACATTTAAGAGGCATTGATTACTAGAAAACAAAATGTCACATGAATTCATAGCTCTCCAAGTGTTTGGAATCTCTTTGGGGAAGTTGATACATGAAACAAACCAAAAAAGCAAACCAGCGCGTAGTTGTGTGAAAATGTTCAGGAGATAAATAATCACTATAGGAATTCAGAGGATGGGGTGTTGAGATTGCTAAGAAGGACTAAGGCAGGGAGGTAGGATTTGTGTGTGATTTTAAGGATGAGTAGCAGAGGAGAATATTTCCGAAGGGTTAGAGCATCATAACAGAAGTACAGGCTATGGACAGCCTAGTTCTTCAAAGTCAGGAATATTGCCTTGTCCCGTGTCTGCCTTTTCTCCAGACTCTGCTGTGTGCCCGCTGCCTTGCACGGGGTCACACTAGCCAGTTCTGGGAAAGGATCCAGTAGGAAATGTCTAAGAAACTTCCTGGCTGTAAGAGAAAATTGCTGCAGTATCACATTGCTTTGTTGCTCAGGCCTCACATCTGTTTCCTTGTCCTTTTACCAACCCCTGTGCTAGTTAAAGTAGATCTCCTGATTCCTGACTTCTTGACCTTTTGACCTTTCCCAGAGCCGGGCCATGTGTCTTAGGGCTCTCCTCCGCCTGTCTGATTTCTCTCCTACCTTTGGTGTCTGAACTCACATGACCTGTGTGTTCTGATTTCTGCATGGCCGAGGTTCCAGACTTGCTGGTCCTCTCAGACTCTTGGCCTGCTGGTACGGCTGGCTTCCTAACCATCCACCCCACAGACGCGGCTTCAGCCTGAGGGTTCTGCAGGTCCAGTCCCCTGCCCAGATTCTTTTGCCGTCACAATAACCAGCTTGCTTACTGTGAAGGGTTCACTTGTAGGAATACTGAAAAATTATGGGGATGCCAAAAAGGGAGGCAGATAAAGCTTGACTGTGAAAGGATTTGCAAGACAGGTTGAAGTTTATATTTTGTTCTCTAGGCCAGTGATCCTCAAAGTAAGTTTGTACCTCAAAAGTAGGCAGGCTGATACATAAGGGTGTGGAAATAAATTATTATAATAACTGGTTTGATGTGTTTCTATTTTTTAAAAAAAACTTAAATATGCTTATTTAAAATATAAACAAATGAAAAACCAAGCCACTTAAAATACAAGATAAATTAAAAATACAAATGTTTAAGTTCTGTTTTGACCCAGGTCACTCCACATACCAGATGGTCACATGTCATCTTGGGTGACAGACTTCCTAAGGGAAGAGTATGAAGTCTACAGCCTGGAGGGGTTGACTGGGACCTTATTTATTTATTCACTTTTGGCATGTTTGAGGTATTGCAGTTGGTGTGTGCCTAGATTTGCAAATTGTGTTTCTATCTCTAACCAAAATAACACTCACAGAATGATCAGGTGCTTGTGAAAGATTCCTACCCACACTGAAGCCCTGACCCTGCTGTTGCACCCTTGGAGCAAAGATCCGTGATATTTTTATAATTTCAGATTAACATGAGGGTATATATTTGAGTTAGGCTCCTATTGGTAGGTGAGTCCTTTCCCCAGGAGGCGTGCCACAGACTTCTACCTGGTGCCTACCAGGGGGAGCTTACTGAGCCCCTTCCCCTGCCCTTCACCCCGCTTCTTAAATTTAATTGTGTTTTTCCTTTCATGTGGCCTGTAGTTGTTTATCTACTACTTTCAAATTAATATTGAATGCACAGGGTGCTTGCTTTTCCGTTCCTGAGATACTTTGCTAAGGAGATTGTTTTTCAAATCCATCCAGATAAACACTAAAGATGTAATGTCTTCATCTTTTTTATGGCTGAATAGTACTCATGGTGTACGTATACCACAGTTTATTAGTCCATCCTGGGGTTGATGGGCCCCTGGGTTGTTTTCACATTTTTATGATTGTGAATTGAGCTGCTATAAACATTCAAGTGCAAATGTCCTTGTGATAAAATGACTTTTTTCCTTCTTGGGAGATGCCTAGGAATGAGGTTATGTGGGATGAAATGGAAGGTCTACTTTTAGCTCTTTGAGGATTCTCCATACTTCTTTCCAAAAATGCTGTATTAGTTTGCAGTCCCACCAACTGTGTAAGTGAAAACTCAGTGGTATTTTAATAAGATATAACTGGAATTCTTCCACCAAAACCTGATAATTTCCGAGAAGACTATTAGAAAAGTGAATGCTACAAACACCTCTGACAAAGAACCTCACCCTTCATGTACATTCTACTTTGAGAAAAGAAGCACTATATGAATGTGAGATTTTTATGATTAGATGTTCATTTCATTCTTATATCCAATCTTTAAAACTTTTACTTTTGCTCATGTTTAATTATATATACCCATACACACGTATACATAGTTAATTTTGAGAGTAATCTTATATATTATATGTTATACATAAATGTATATTATTCATCTATTATGTTTTGGGCACATGGTCAAAAAGCTTTTAGTGTGGTTGGAGTTACTCTGAACAGATGATTGAAAAGTTTGAGGTTCTCTATTGAGGGGCACTTTCATTATACCAAGAAGCTGACTGACTGAAAAGCAAATCGTGTATGGAATTCATTCTTTGAAACTTTCAGAAATAAGACTTCTTACCAATGTAGTACACACAACTACTTCTTTTTCACCAGTGGTGACGATAGGTTCTTTTTATCAGTATTCCTATCTACGCCTGTTGTAATTCTGCTTCTATATTTGAACTTTGCAACTCAAAAAAAAAAAAAGATGACATTAACCTGCTCTGAAATGGTTCTTATATTAGGTAAGTATCAGCCATATCTTATTTCATATTGAAAAATAAAGTTCAATTAATGTGTTGTCTGCCCGTTCCTTAAATAAACTTCATAAAGGAGGGTTAACAGAAAATTTTAAACATCTTGAACACATTTGATAGATTTACTAAGGAAACTAATTAAGACTGTAAAATCAGTATGGCTCTATTTTTAAGTGAAGTTCTTCAGGAAAAGGGGGTAAGCAACATAATGAGAATTCTATTTTTAACGTAGGTCGTTTTTTTCATTTATTGACAGTGCTGTGACTTTTTTAGACGACTAGGCATGTGATGTTTGAACTCTTTCATATCTGTAAACATCAGGAAGCACTAACATGTCTCCTGGTCCAAACACTCATCCTGGGCTCACGTGCTGAATCCATGGGCATTTATTTCCATTAAAAGTTCAAAGTTTGCTAACTGTGTGATCTAGATTTGTTCTCTTAATATTTCCATGGATACTAGAAAAAAATAAAATCAATCTACAATATCATTTTACATAACCAGCTTACTTGAAAGGAAAGTAAATGCATTTTAGTTTTTGGTAATTTTTATTAAAATAAAACATACAAAATGAGTCCCACGAAATTCGACCTTGAAATTTCTCATTTCTTTACATAGGTGGTTTGAATACTATTACAGTTGAATTTAAAATAAAAAATTTTAAACTTTAAATATATCCTTTAACTATTGGGTTTTAAAAATCTGTTCATTCCTCCTTTCTTTACTCGTTTATTTTGGCCTCTGCTCTTATCTTCCTGCATCTTTATAAAAATTATAAGCTTTTGAAATCAGAAACAATAAAGTTACAGACTTTTTTCCCTTTGTCCTCCCAGGAAATTAATTAAAACGGGTTGCCTCAGTCCCACAGTTTCTTCCGGTAGCTGATATTGAGGACAGATTTACACAGGATATATGGGAGCAGCAGTGTAATGGTCAGTGTGTCCAGTCCGCAGACCTGGCTCCAATCTGGACTCTGCCAATTCTAAGCCTCATGGTGTGGGTAGTGTCTCAATGAGTCAATCTCACAGAGTTGTCATGAGCATAGAATATAAAAAAGCGTCCGAGTTTGCCAGCGAGGTGCCCAATACATGGTAGGCACTTTATAAATACACTCTGTTGTTATTGTCATTATGATTGTGTGGAAGTGAGAACCTTGTTAACAGGGAGTTGAAGGAAGTAAGTGACTTCTTGGAAAAGACTGGGGTGGAAGCAGAAAGCCTGTTGCAGTGCGGATGCCAAGTGCCCTGTACTGAGACGGGGAGAAAGGAGACGAGCGGCTGTACCGGACCTGCCCCCTCTGCCAGGGTCATCTTTGGCTCCAGGTTGATTAATTCTACTTCTCAAACCTATAATTTCCACCTTTATATCTCTGTAGTAGAAATGTTGGATTTTGATGTTGGTGCTGGAGACTGCACAGAATATACAATTAGAAAGAGAAGACTAAATAAAACACTGTGAGTCTTGAATAACTGTGTTCTAGATTGAGTTGAATGAGAAGAAATGTTCAGAAGCAAACCCTAAAACCAAAGGGGGCCACTCCTACATTTGCCAGAGAGGGTCAGCGTATTCATGAATTATGACATTATTAGAAGCACATTTTAATTGTTTGTTAACGAGGCACTGTTCAAAGCCCTTTGCATGTACTTTATAGTAATTTATTTTATTCTCACAAATCCCCTATGAGAAAGTAGTTGTTATGGCACCTTTACAGATGAAGTCATGAGGCACAACAAATTTAATTTCCCTGAAGTCCAAGACCTGATGATAATCTGCTGAGCAGGTAGTTCTGCCTCAGAGCCCAGGCCTGAGCTACTTGTCCTGCCAACCTGTCTTCACCTCTAGTCTATGTTAATAAAATACACATGTGTTTCTGATTAGCAAGAGGTTCACTACATAAATGCTGTACCACACTTAAGCAGGGGTTTCGTGTTCCCATGAGTTATTCAGGGCCCCAGGCAAATTATGTGTGTTATAAATTGTGGACACACAGCCAGTACCTTTCCAGTAACCCATTAGTAGTGAGGGCAGACAGAGGCTGGAGGCCGTGCTCTGTATTTATCCCCATCCAGCTTTGCAATGGAAATGTCACCTCCTACGATAGATAGCAGCAATTAGGAAATCAACCAACGCTTTTGTGAATCTCACTCTTGGCCTAGAGGGTAAACTTTTATTTCTAGACTTTTTATTATAAGTATCCTGTTATATCATTTTTTCCCATTTTCTTAGTGAAAATTCTTTTAATGATTTTTTTTGGAAGTTATCTAACCAATTCTAGAAGTTTTACTTTTAAAAGTGGTAGCATAAACTTGTTTTAAATTTAATGATTGATAAATATATAGAATTGTAAAATACCTTTTGCAATTGCATTGAATGTAATCAAATTTAAGAAAATGTTAAGAAATGTTTCTGAATTTTACATTTTCTTAATTGCAGGAAATTTAAATTTGGTGATGAAACCTAGGTGTCTTCCCTTTAACGTCACGAGCTCCCTTCATCCCATCACATCTGCGTCTTCCCCTCGCAGAGTGATTTGCTAAATGTAATCACAGAGTATGAGCTTCCTTTGTATAAAGTCTCATTTTAGCACAAGTTCCAGGGGAATGTTCACTGGGAAAACCACACCAACCAAAAGACACTTTCAAGTTGCACGTGCTCATTTTATTTGAAAATATTTATAAATAGTTACTCAGAGGTACATATTTTTGTTTTGCCTCAGCATCATAAATCCTTGCAAGTGAATCTCATGCTTTAGTGTTTTGTCACCACGGTGTAAATTTTTTTACTTGAATAAGACCCTCTTCACGTGGTTACTTTCACAGTGAAAATCGAAGCGTTGGCTCAGTGTCTGAGGTAGTAGGTGGGGCCATCATAATGAATCCAGGTTTAGCCAGTGGCGGGAATGGGGTGGGCAACTGGCTGGATTCCACCTAACGTGCACAATGGGAAGGTGTTCAGCTAGACCCCTGGGTAAAGGCTCAACTGTAACTTGAACTTTACCTTAGAATTGAAAACAATATAACCTAAACATTTGTACCCTCATTTTAATTTGAAATTTGAGGAAAGAGCAACATACATTGAGTATCTCATATCCAAAATGTATGGGCTCAGGAGGGTTTTGAATGTTCAGGTTTTTTTAGATTTTGGAATGTTTGCTTACTAAGTATCCCTAATCTGAAAATTTGAAAGTTTCCGATGAATATTTCCTTTAAGTGTCATGTAGGTGCTCAAACAGTTTTGGAGCATTTCAGATTGCAGATTTTTTGATGACGGATACTCAACCTGAAAAACTATTCTTAACTGAAGCTTCACTTTGAGCCATGATGCTATCTTTACTAAATGACTTGTTTAAACCTCACAACGCATCTGTGAATGAGGTGCTATTATTGTCTCTGTTTAAAAATGATAAAGCTGGATTTAAATAAAACTGAGAGTTTAAGTTTTCTAAGATCGCACAACTATTAAGTGGAGATAAATTACTTTGTTCTTACCATCAGTCCAAAGTTTGAATATTATAATGAGTAAAATGTAACCGTATAACAATATATTACTAAAAATCAGTAAGTCAAAATTTTGTAAATTTGATTATCTTATCCAACGATTTTTAACAAGAGAGATATTTCTCCCATTTCTGGTTGATTTTTCACTTACTAGCAACTGCTAGATCTTTTTCATAAAGTTTCTAGGTCAAGTAGTTAATAATCTTTAATCAGAAGTTTAAATCTACCTAGTGAGTTTATTTATTAACAACAACAAAAACAAAACAAACTGTTTTTCAAGAACCCCTTTCTAATTAACAGTTGGCATATCATCATAGTGGACTATATTTCAGTTACGCTCAAGATCTTTCAAAAGACTAATTCTCTGAGTAACTATTGGAATATTTGTGAACAAAGAGACTTTATGGTTTCTGCCTGAGTTTCCCCCTCAAAACTAGATAATTCGTGTTATTTGTAACTTTTTTCCTTTTCTTTTTTATAACTTTGAGAAATGAGAAATGTAACAGTTACAGAAAATTACAAAGAATGTAATTTTTCTGCAAGTATCTCCAGAATAAAATATTGTTGTGTTATATTTTCTTTCATTTGTTTTGCTAAGAAAATTTTGCAAACATAAACTTTTTTTTTTTTTTTGCAGTTTTTGGCCCAGGCTGGGTTAGAACTTGCCACCTCCTGCATATGGGGCTGGCGCCCTATTCCTTTGAGCCACAGGCACTGCCCCAAACATGTTTAGTATTCATTATTAATTGGTGGGAATTTTTGTTTAGAAAGTGCTAGCTTATCAAAACAGCATTTTAAAAGTCATCATAAAAAAGGTAGTATATTCAAATGTAGTTTAGGATAACTTATTAGTAATTATCATTTGTATAGGACATAAGTTATTACTTTAAAACAACAAGTAAAATTCAAGTGTCTAGTTTAAAGAACATTGATGCTAAAATATTTTGAGATTTGTTGTGGGGAGCGACTATAGGTTTTGCCTTAAGAATTCACTGGCTGTTTAATCCCCTGACTATAGTATTACTTATTAATCTGTATGCCCTTGGTCAGGAATCTGGGGAAGAACCACATGAACTGAGCATGACTAAGTCCACAGTCTTGTTTGTTTGTTTTTCCATTGTGACTGAAGACTAAGCTTGTTTCGAAAGACTAAAGCATTCTGCAAAAATTAATGTTGGTTTTGAGATTGGTAGAACAGAGGGTGGGAACAAAGTAAAAAGTACACATCAAGTTCTAAAATTAGCCTCTGTGATCAAAGTCCTATAGGTGGGGGCAGTTGGCCAGTCTGTGCCAGAGGACCTGCCCTCCCCACCCCCAGGCATGGTCTGGGAGGAGGAGTCCGGCCTCTGCCCTTATACAGTGTACTAAGTGGGCATGCTCCGTCCTTAGACAAAGCACCAAAATTAATAACTCAAAAAGAACAGGTTGATTGATGTTATTTATAAATACACATATACTTAATAATTCAGCATAATACATATGTATAAATATTTATACTCTTATCATAAGGCCTCTGGCCATGAATTATTTGTTCATACTGTCAAGCCCTTGAGAGTTTTTGATCTTCTTGTCTTTGGGATGACCGGTTTTGGTTTAGACGGGTATGGGCAGGGAATCTTTGCCTTTCTATGGTATTTCCGGGAGGTTCACTTTGGGTGTGGACTCCCACCAGGCTTGGGGATCTGGAGCAGTATGAGGGACATTGTGGTGGAGGAAGCCATTGGCCTTCCACGGAGAATGTAGTGTCACTGTAACCTTGCCTTAATTATATTTTTTATGGTATATTTTTTAGAACTCCATTCCAGTGAATTATTTGGAAGCAGGATTATATTTAATAAGGCAGTGGCAGTTTTTTAAAATAGGGATTTAATATAATAATTTTCATTTCATTCAAAATGACACTTTAATAACTGTGACTTAATACTTAAGTACATAAAGACCATTTTTAATTGGCAACACCATTGCAATGTTCCTTAAATCTAAAATAAATTTAACTTTTCAACAGTTCCACCACCAACACTGGGGGACATTTCTAGGTCAATTGATTCGGTCTCTTTTGTGGAGAGGCATTGGAATTTCGAGGAAGCCCTGCTGGTGGTCTTGTGTGAACCCTCGGTAAAGAACCAATGTTTTAAATATTTTCAACCACAGTGTACATATTATTTTATATTCAACTTATATATTCTACTTTATTCCATCATATAGCAAATATTTTCAGTATTTCCTCATACTTCACGGATTTTTTTATTGGAATATCTGTGGATTTGTGTATTGAAATTTATTCAATCCTTAATATAAAGTTGTATGCTTCATTTATAAGTTAGTAGAAAGCACTAGTGCAAGGCATTTGATTTCTCCTGAGTGATTTTCACCAAATCAAAGAGAAGTTACAAATCAGGCTGTCTCTAGTTGCCACATTGCTTTCATAAAGGATGTAGCAATAACAGTACCAGCAGAGAAGAGGGCTTGTTTCACCAACTCTCTTGGAATTGGGAGTTATCATTTACTAGACACATTTTATATCTGCAGTATGTTCAGGACTCCCAAAATGAGAAGGGGAGGAAATGCTGGAAATAACTACATTTGTAAATGGAGCCTTGGGTAGTTATGTGGAGGGAGATAGATGTATGTAGCAACGTGCCTGTAATTCGATCCGAGTAGATTATTTTAATTTAAGTGACTTTCTGAGTCATTACCTACAAAGTTTTTAAAATATGATTATCTATGAAAACCTAGAATGGATAAAAATTAACTACTATGGCCTGTGTCGTATGTGCTGGTAGTTGGAATACTCAAAATAAGCAAACACAAATTCAGTGAATCAAAACAAAATCAACAGAATGCAACCTGCTTCGCATTCCTCAAGTTTATTTCAAGCTCTGAGTCTGACATCCTTCTGAGGAAATGTTTTCTGTATAACGGAGAGATTAAGCTCTGTTATTGAGAGAACCAGCTTCCCTCCTTCAAAGAAGAGCCCCTGTCGGAGAGTCTCATTTTGTGTTGTTGATTTTTCCTTGACTCTTAGAAAGCGTGTTACCAAACAGAAAGCAGGCTACTGGCTCACAAACTTCAGGAAATCCAGATGCTCAAAGAATGTCTCTGAGTTTCTAAATTGCATTTTTTCTTCTCTTCCTCCTTCTTTTCATCTTGCACTTCTATCACCACCATCATTTCTGTAAAAGAAGCATTTGCAAAGTGCTGATTTTGTGGGCTTCTTTATCTGCCTTATTTAATCTCTACTGATAATACCTCTTAGTGAGATGTATTTCACTATTCCATTTTTTCAGATAAGAAAACTGAACTTGGAGGAGGCAAACACCTAATTAAAGTTCACACACAGTAAGAGCAGAAGCTGAAATTTGAGGGAGGCATAGCAGAGCCCGGAGTGAGCAGGCTTGCTAAGGTGGTCCGGTTCTCCCAGTCTGACCAGTTCAGAGTGCTACGTCAGTCCAGTTTGAAAGTTTGGGACCAGCCCTGGTTTTAATGATCTCACGAGAAGCCTTCCTTGACTTTCAGGAAGCCTACGGTGGATTTATGATAGGCCACATCTACTGGACTGCGAGAAAGGCCAGGCCCTGAGAGAAATGATCTGAACGTCCATTTCCCACTGGCCAGATCTAGTGTGTTAATAACCTCCATGGGTTTCAATCTTCAGGCCATTTTCAATTATTTCTTGCATTTTTCACATCCATGAGTCATCAAGTTGTGTACGAAAGGTAGACAGCAAAGACTCGGGGAACAGTTACAGATTTTCAGGGTAGATACAGGATAGCCTTAATGTTTGTGTACAATTTAAAACAAACAACTATTTTAATTACAGACGGACCTTCTGGACACCCCATGTGTCTGAGTTGGAAACCCACCGTACTGGCTATTGTTTTTGTAATTTTAGATGCTAAGTTTCATAATGTCTGTATGCCTCAGTTTTCTTGAGTTTAGGAATTAATTAATAATAAGTTTGTGGGCTGTTGTGCAGATTAAATGAGGTATTTATTGTATAAATATTAGATACAGTGTCACATATGGTAGGCTCTTATCGCTGGGTTTGTTTTCACTTTACAATGATTATTTAAACCATTTTTTATATTTCCCTTTCTACTACATTTTTACTATAGTCAAGGCCTCCCTTGATTTACTTCTTAGTTAATGGAACAAATATGCCCCAGCCATAGAGGCCATCTTCAAATGATCCTTTAATTTTGTCTGTGCTCTGTTAAGAATTCATGGTGTTCCTAACCTCGGGAGGTAATCAGGCTGGCCCTGGGTTGTATCCTGGAACTGCCCTGCCTAATATGTGTCTCTCTAGTCTTGATACTGGGTATATATTGTGTTTAAACATACTAGCTTAAGGCATTTCACCAGTTTTACAAAACAAGACACATTTTCCAACATAATCACTGCCCTTTACTGTGCATTCCATCAATTTCTAAAGATACGGGTTTCTTTCTTTCTTTTTTTTTTTTTTTTTTTGCCTATAACTACTTTTTCTGTGCCATCATATAAGCTTCTCCAAAAGTTTGTCATCTTTGTTTATTTACAAAATAAGCCATATTTATTTTGAAGTGGATCCTTAAGACTTCCCAGATGCCCTCTAGACCTGAGTCTCTGGTTAGCCTTTCCGTATTTATGGTTTCACAGACTTTGATGTTTGTTCTCAGTCCTTTCCTCCTGCATTTCAGGCAGTGACAGCAGGTCTCTTGCATTTACTTGATTGTTGTATTTGATTCATCCCAGGCGTTACTGCACACAGACCCTGTACAAGCCTGAGAACCCTTCCCGTCGGAGTAGGGTCTAGCATAGAGACCTTTGCTCACGCTTTCAGCTGTAGCAGCGTAGGGCTCTGAGGAAGCAACCTACAAGATCCACACAATTTTACATTTACCTTTTAAAACAAGCTGAAAGCTCCTTGTTTTTTACATAGAGTTTGGGTTGTATTTCTCTAAAAGCGTTTTTTTGCTTTAATTTGCCTACTAAAGACCATCCCTGGTTTTCTGGCTACATGTAAGGCATTTCAAACCCACAACCTCAGACATCAAACCTAACCTTTGATTTTTCTAAGTTTTCATATTTCCCAGCTACTGATAGCTTCCTGTCATCCATAGAAGAACCACAGATTTATAAAGCACCATTGAACACATTTGGTTCACTCACTTCCTTGTAGCCCGAATCTGTGCTCTGTTTCCTTCTTATCTCATATCTGTGTCATCCCAAGTAAGAGCCGAAAGCAAAAGTCTTGCCCAATCGTCATCGCAGCAGAGAGATGAGATTAAGATGTGACTGGAGATTCCAAAATGAAGTTGATGAGAGAAACTAATGTTGAGAATTGTAATCCAGACATAAGAAATTCTGTTATTACAAATTCAAGGCTCAGCGCCTGTGCCTCAACGGGCCACATACACCTGAGCTGGCGGGTTTGAATCCAGCCCAGGCCCACCAAACCACAATGACAGCTGCAACCAAAAAAGAGCCAGGTGGCTTGGCACCTGTGGCTCAACGGGCTAAGGCGACAGCCACGTACACCTGAGCTGGCGGGTTCGAATCCAGCCTTTGCCCGCCAAACAACAATGATGGCTACAACCAAAAATTGGCCGGGTGTTGTGGTGGGTGCCTGTAGTCCCAGCTACTTGGGAGGCGGAGGCAAGAGACTTGCTTGAGCACAGGAGTTGGAGGTTGCTGTGAGCTGTGATGCCATGGCACTCTCTCCAGGGTGACAGCTTGAGGCTCTGTATCAAAAAAAAAAAAAAAAAAAACAACCAAATTCAAATTAGTTCACTTCATTTTACTGGGATCTTGCAATGATTATTATTAGATTAAATGAAAAGAGAAACAACTGGAGTTTGGAAAATTCAGGTTTGTCTTCATGGTAATCTATTTTCTTGCTAAAATGTACTGCAGTTATTTAATGTATTTATCTGTAAGTCAGGTGAGGTTTAGGTTAAGCTTTGAGTGTAGTTTCATTAATGGAACAACACTCATATAGACAATGAATCAAGATCTCACCAAGTGTTTTCACTGTTAGAATAAATAGGAAAGGTATTTTGGAAGAGTAATAGTTGGAAATACTATCTCAGCCTATTTAGGTATTTCTATAACAACTAATATAGACTGTGGGGCGTTGAAGTGACAAACATTTATTTCTTTCAGCTTGAGAGGCTGGGGGGTCCTAGATCCACTGCCCGGTGGGGTCCATGTCTGCCGAGTGCCTACTTCCGACATCTTCTTGCAGTGTCTTTGTGGGGGTGGGGTGGGGGTGGGGCAGGATACCCCTCAGGCCTCTTCTATAAAGCGCTAGTCCCCTCGGTGAAGGAGGAGCCCTCAGGACCTTTCACCTCCCAGAGCCTCCACCTCCTCAGACCATCACTTGGGGCTTAGGGTTTCAACAAACATAGGAATTAGCAGGGTCACAAACATTCAGACCATAGCAAATGTTCTTTCGAAAATGATTTACTGGCTTCCTAAAAAAAAAAAAAAAAGTGTCATTTAATTCTAAATTCAGGTACCCACTTGAATTGATATACAATTTACAGATTAAAGTTATTTTTAAATGCTAGTGAGCAATGATTAACATTTTATAGTCTTTTCTTAACTAAGCCAATTAAGAAATATATATTTTATTATATGAATTAGAGCAGTTATAATCTCATTAGGATTTCTTCCTCTAATTACTACAGAATATAGAATTTATTTTTCCTCATTATAAAGCCATTTCCTAGAGAGCGAATAGCTCAACAAAAATAATGTAATGTTTAGAAAGTAAAGAAAGAATTTTATACCTTCAATTTTTAAAAAAGTTTCCCTGTATTGGATGGCGCCTGTGGCTCAAAGGAGTAGGGTGCTGGCCCCGTATGCTGGAGGTGGCGGGTTCAAACCCAGCCCCGGCCAAAAACTGCAAAAAAAAAAAAAAAAGTTCCCCTGTACTTACTAAAATTTCTCTTATAAATGACATTCAAAAACTGATGGCTTCCAAATCCAATTTTCATTATCCATATTTCATAGTAACTTATTATTTATCGCATCTTCCTTTAGTGAAACTTTCTCTTTTTAGCATTTTTATTTGTCTTTTTTATTATGAAAAATGAGCACTCATGTGCCCCTCCCAATTTAACAAGGAAAACACAATCAACAGCCTTCAAGTTCCCTGTGTGTTCCTTCCTATGGCACATTCCTTCCTGCCCAGCTGGAAATGTATCATTATTCAAAATTGGGTAATTATAATTCCCATAAATTTCTAATAAAATTTTTCTACATATATGTATACCCCTAGGTAGTATATGTCATATTTTTTTATATTTTTAACCTTTATATAAGTGCTATTATTGTGTATGAATGTGTATTCTTCAGCATCGATTTGGTTTTTTTCATTAAACATTGTTTGATGGGAGTCTTTCGCCCATACCTTTTTCTATTTTTATTTTTTGGTTCCATGAGATCCTGTACGTGACAACCCTCTCTCCTAACTGCACAGCCTCTCCCCATGCATTCCCCATCTACTGCGGCTTCTACAACCCTTTCATATTCTCCTGAGATCCAGACCTGCTTATATACACCTACCAAGTATCTTTAGCAGAATATCCCACAAGTATCGTAGACTTCATTCTTCCAAACGTGAGTTCATGATCATCTCCCAGACCTGCAATTTCTTTTGCTTTTTCTTTAGCTCAAGTAACAGCACACCATCAACTCTGTGGTCTATGCTGTTAAATTTAGTCACTCTGAAATCTCCAGTATTCTTTACCCTTCACGGCTACTTAAAATGCTAAATTTTCTAGAGGCTAAAAGAAAGAACCAAGGTCCTGGTACACAGAGCTCCACAGCTGACCACCTCCCTGCATTGGCCTCCTCCTTAAATTGACCTAATTGTCATAGACTGGACATGTACCCCAGGCATTGACCAGTACAGTAGGCCTTGTTATTAGTAGTTATTATTGACCACCCCATGATGTTGACCAGCTTGTTATCATCCCTGGAAGTGGCTGACCTACAGAGGTTCTACTTGACATATAATAATTAAGTCTTAAACCAGTAGAGTTTTGTCACATTTTTTTTTTTCTCCTACAACAGTCAGAGGGGAGGGCCCGAGGTCAATGGACAGGTTACTCCCTGCAGGATTTTAATGTCTAAGTCTATAACAGCTCCTCTGTCTTCACTATTCTCCTTCTAGTCAGTGGGAGAGGGGAGACTACAAGTCCAAGGTCAAAAATGGATGCTTATGCAAGGCCTGAGCTGCTCATATCAATTTGTAAGCATTCTACTAGGTGCAAGAAACATGGTCCCTAAGTGGGCAGCTGCCATAACTCTCTATCTGAAAGGACAGGAGAATGCACTTTGCTGGACAGTTTATGTCTGTGTCACACTTGACTTTGTAAATGCTTTTCAGGGCCTTTCCATTCTTACTTTATTTAATCGTCATAGCCGAAGGTCAAGATGTCAACATCTTTTGTTTGAACTGTTTCCTATAGCCTTTTTTTTTTTTTAATTGTTGAATCATAGCTGAGTACATTAGTGCAATCAAGGAGTACAATGTGCTGGTTTTGTATACAATCTGAAACATTTTCATCAAACTGTTTGACATAGCCATCATGTCATTTTCTTAGTTATTGCATGAAGACATTTGTATTCTGCATTTAGTAAGTTTTGTCTGAACCCATCTAAGATGCACCATAGTTATGGTCCCA
>CAUYON010009521.1:0-44540 GCA_963573935.1 Arctocebus calabarensis | reverse complement strand
CCTGTGGCTCAAAGGAGTGGGGCACTGGCCTCATATGCCGGAGGTGGCGGGTTCAAACCTAGCCCCGGCCAAAAACCACAAAAAAAAAAAAAAACAAACAAGGTCATCCTATATCATTAGCCAAGTAACACAAATGTTACACCCCTTGACTTGTAAAATGCCTAACATTACTAGTTGTAGATAATGCAGTTTTTTTTTTTTAAATCCATTCTGTCATATGTATATTATATATACATTTTGGAATATTATGGGGATATGATACAGTTTTGTTTTTAAATTTTTTGTTTAGTCAGTCTGCATCATCATAACTCAAAACATCCTCAAACTCCTGGGCTCAAGTGATCCTCCTGCCTCAGCCTCTCAAGTAGCTGGGACTATAGGCGCCTGCCACTACGCCCGGCTAAATTTTCTAGTTTTTGTAGAGGTGGGGTCTCACTTTTGCTCAGACTGCTCTCCAGCTCCCGTGCTTTTCACATTTTTAAAGCAGCAGTAAACTCATTCTTTGTCCTCCCTCCTCACCCCGAATAAAATATGGTGGGCCAGATGTAGTGGCACACATTTGTAATTCCAGCACTCTAGGAGGTGGCTGAAGCAGAATGTTTGCTTGAGGCCAAGAGTTCAAGACTAGTCTGTGCAACATAGTGAGACCCTGTCTCTACCCCCCCCTATAAAAAACCATTCATATATATATAATATATATATATATATATATATATATATATACTGGGCTCAGTGTCCGTGGCACAGTGGTAATGGCAACAGCCACATATACCAAGGGTGGCGGGTTCAAACATGGCCTGGGCCAGCTAAACAACAATGACAACTGCAACAAAAAATAGTTGTGCATTGTGGTGGGCTCTTGTAGTCCCAGCTACTTGGGAGTCCCAGCTACTAAGCCAAAAACATTGAGGTTGCTGTGAGCTGTGATAGCATGGCACTTTACCAAGGGTAACATAGTGAGATTCTGTCTCAAAAAATTAAAAAAAATAGTGAAGCAAATATATAAGCTGAAAATGGAGTTACTATGTTTGATTATGAGTGGGGTGGAGGGTGTGTATGACTGTCCCTTGCCTAATAGATAAGGCATTGTACTGTACTGAGAAATAGGAAACTTAGGTTTTGGTTTTGTTATGAGACTTGGGTAAGTTCCTTAACCTCTCTGAGCCTCATTTCCTCACCTCTTATTCACCTCTTATATGGATACCTGGTTATTTTACCTCAAAGGTTCATTTTGAGGAGAACATGTCACTTAAGTACTTTGAAAAGGAAAAAAAAATACAAGGATGCTAATTACCTTGATGGTATGGTCTTTCACAAACTATGAAAGACACAACTCTTTCTTTTTTTTTAATTGAAAAGTAAATTTATTTCAGGTTAATATGAGGGTACAAACAACTAGATCAAAATATTTGATTTTGTTAGGTAGAATCCCTCTTGTGAGAACCAACCCTTTCAAAATATAGTTGGTGAAAACTAGTACTATGATTGGGTGGTTAAAATTTTTTTTGCAGTACAGTGCTCATTCCTTCATAAACATTATTTAGCATTTTGTCATGTCATCCTATGAGCTTGGCATGGGGAATGGAAAGATAACTACATTATAATCTTTGACTTCAATCTCATTTATATGTGAAAGAAATATACAAAAGAACGTTATATAATCTTACAGGGACAAATTTAGAGCTATGTACAGGGCATTATCAAAGAACCAAAATCAGTCTGGATGTTGGGGTTACACGGGTTTGAAAATGCTTTACAGAAAATGTGATGTATGGCTAGAGTTTTGACAGACGAGTAGAAGTCCCTCAGGTGGTCAAGGGAAGGTATATAAATGCTAGGAAACAGCATGTGCAAAGGCACAGACCATTAGACAGGAGGAGTTGTTAGGTTCAGAAATATGTAGAGTGAATCATCATGGCCAAATGCAGGGTGCAATTATGGGAGTGAGGGAAGTGATGAGAGAAGAGTCTGGGGCACTGGCATGGGCTTTTTCCTGAGGCAGTAGGGAACTATTGAAGGAGTCAAAGCAAGGAAGTGTCATAAATAGACTGTTATCGAAATTGGCAATAGTGTGGAAGATAACCATGCTGAAGTCAGAGACTGAACCAAGATGAGGTTAGAGGGAATAGAGAAGGAAGGAGCAATTTCAGAAATATTTGAAATGTAGACTCAACAGGACTTGGTGATTGATTTTATTTGAGGGCTGTGGAAGGAATTGTCAAGGATGACTCCCAGGTTTCTGGCTTAGGTGATGCTTCAAGATTAGAAAGATGAGAGGTTGGGATGTCAGAGAAAGTTAGAAGGAGGTTGTGAGTTGTTTGGCTCTTGAGGTACTTGGGGGATGGTGGTGGAAACGTGAAAATCATTAGCTTACAGGTTATCACAGCCATGAAGATAGTTGAGAAGAGCCAAGCAGTAGGTATGCAGGGAGGAGAGGAAGAAGCCAGACATGAGATCCTAGCAAATAAGAACATCCCCAGTGTTCAGGAGGGCAAGAGAAAAAATAAAGCGAATGACAATCACAGGAGAAGAGAATTTCAAAGAAGGTGTGGCAACTCTGACAAATGTTACAAAGAGATTGTAAAAGATTAGGACAGAAAAAGTGTTGACTTGATATAGCAATTAAGAAGGTGGTATGAGGAGCATGGTCGAAAGCACAGGGAGGAGTGGGTAGGGAGAAGACAGAAGATAGATTACGGTGTATTAAGATGTAAATAGTAGAGGTGACTGTGTGGAAAGAGCTAATAAGGACATTTCTTTTAAGAAACTTGGTATTGAATAAAAGGAGGGCAGTAGGTCAATAGAGAGACATTTAAGGTCAAATGGAAGTAAGTTTTTATTTTTTATTTTGGATAGGAAAGACTTTTCTTCCTCCTTTTCTTCTTCTACTCCTCCTCTTCCCTGTTTCTCCTTCTCCCTCTCCTTCCTTCCCTTCTCTCCTTCTATTTTTTCCTCTCTCTCACTTTCTGAAAAAGCTGAAGATCAAGGAGATTGAGTTATTTTTCATGTTTAGGTAGTTTGTAAGCATGTTTTATGCCAGTAAGATGAACCCAGAAACTGAAAATATAAGAGAGGTGATTTTATTTTTTTATTTTAATTTTTATTTATTTTTTTGAGACAGAGTCCTATTATGTTGCCTCCAGTAGAGTGCTATGGCATCACAGTTCACAGCAACCTCAAACTCTTGGGCTTAAGCGATCAAAAGAGATGATTTTAACTTGGTCTTTTTTGTGAGTGTGAGCTCAGTAAGATGAAACAAGATGGAAGTTCAAGTTCCAAACAGACCCATGTGTTAGAAATTGGATGGGTGTAGAAGACAGACTATATTATTGTAGTCTGGTCATGTAATAGCTAATTTTATTGAACACTTACTATGTGCCAAGCACTGAGTTAAGCACTGTGCCTGCACTATCTCAATTAATTCCCACAATAAACCTGTGAATTAGGTAGTGTTATTGTCTTAATTTAACAGATGTGAATACCGAAGTACAGAGAAGTTCTGTGATTTACTCAAAGCCACATAGTTACTGTGGGCTGGATCTTACAGAGCCTTCTATGTCTCTTTAGAGGAGAAAACTGAGGCTGAGGGAGATGAAGTCATTTTTTCAAGAATACATATCTAGTAAGTGCTGGAATTGTAATTCAAATCCAGGCTCTGTCTGGTACCAAAGCCACCACAGTTTTAATCACTACTCTGTCATGAATGGAAGCTATTAAAACAGAGAATGTGTCTATGTTTTTCTAGATCCAGCTCTGTAAGGGAAAAATATTACCTAAATTTAGATGATGGTAAGAATTTATCCTTATTCTATGGAATTTATAGTGATAGCATGAGAGCATGTACTTCCTTGGTAATGCACACACAGTATAATATGACCAGAGTACTTATAGAAAGCCTCATAGTGAAAGCAGAGACTGAGAAAAACAGAGCTACTCAGGTGGGCTGACAATAGCTGAGTTTCCATGTGACTTCTTTAGGTGGGTCCATGACATCAGACTTACTGCATTATCTTTCCATGAAAAGAATGCGTTGTGAGGGAGAAAGCCCTGGCTCAGATGCCCTTCTTCCTCCCAGTCTAAAATTTGCTAACAAGCTGTTTTGATGTCACCACCCAAGTTTGTAGACTGGAAATGTCCTAGTTGTGGAATGTGATGTAGCAAAGAGAGTGAGGCTGGGAAGAGCAGCTTAATTGCTACCCCTTCAGAGATGACTGGCCTTTCTATGGGAACAATGTGTGGAACAGGCAGAGGCAGATAAAGTTGCACTGCTAAAATCCCCACTACTGTACTCACTTGTCACTGCCAGGGTTTTTATCTGGTGATTAGTTTTTGAAATATGGCTTGATACTATAGGAGGGACCTGTGCTTGGTGAGTAGGGCGCCAGCCACATACACCAAGGCTGAAGGGTTCGAACCCCACCTGGACCTGCTAAACAACAATGACAACTGCAACAACAACAACAAAAATAGCCCAGCATTGTGGCGGGTGCCTATAGTCCCAGCTAATTGGGAGGCTGAAGCAAGAGAATCGCTTAAGCCTAAGAGGTTGAGGTTGCTGTGAGCTGTGACACCACAGCACTCTACCCAGGGTGACAAAGTGAGACTCTGTCTTAAAAAAAAAAAAAGAAATATAGCTTGATACTAGTCTTCATATTTAGAGTATTACTAATATTTAATCAGAACATTATCATTCTCAATTTAATGATACAATTTACAAGGTATTACTGTCTTCTTTTTTTTTTTTAGACATAATCTCAAGCTCTTGCCCTGGCTAGAGTGGCATCACAGCTCACAGCAACTTCACAGCTCACAGCAACTTCAAACTCTTGGGCTTAAGCGATTCTCTTGTTTCAGCTTCCCGAGTAGCTGGGAGTACAGGTGCCTGCCACAATGCCCGACTATTATTTGTTGTTGTTGCACTTGTCATTGTTGTTTTATCAGGCCTGTGTCAGGTTTGAACCTGCCAGCCTTGGTGTATATGGCCAGCACCCTAACCACTGAGCTACGGGCACCGCCATTTTACGGTCTTTTTAACTTTGTTTCTGTTACATCATATCTAAAGACCAGCTCTGTGTGTGTGTGTGTGAGTGTGTGAACTCTATCTGATTTTATAAGATCTATTGCAGGTCTATTTTTCTGTGTTCACTAAGTTAACAGAGAATAAATAGAAATGTGGTATACAATAAGCCATGTGGCAAGTCATGCTATCATTTTACATACACGTACTGAGTGTTTTTAGGTACCAGGAACTGTGTGGGCTAAGAAGATGCAGTCCTTGTCCTCAAAGAGCTTGCTCTACATTTCTTCCATTGAACAAATGGAAGTACTACTACCTGGCTTCCTAATCCCTTGGTTATTCTTATGCTTGGTTAGATTTGCCTGTCCTCAACAGAGCAGCTTAGGAAGATATTTAACCCTAACATAGTGAAATCAAATTTGAGACTTTGATAGCCAGAAATGATGAGATATAACCACAGCATTGATAATAGCAAATATTGGAGAGTAAATAGTAAAAGAGTGGAGAGAGGCAAGTGGGGACACATAGATTCTAAGGAGTATGTATGTTCTGGATAAAGTTTGTGTGGCTCAGTTGAAAGAGAAAGTAACTTCAAGAGTCAACATTTCAGCTAGAAAATTGCCTGTTCTTTGTTGATAGGTGGGGAAAAATACTTATGGGAAAAAATAAAGAAATAAATTTTATTCACTATCTTTATTCCACTCTTTTTGCTTTGCCTATGAATTCTGGGAGAGAAGAGGCCCTGCTAGTAGATTGAGGAAAAGAGGAAGGCAGACCACTGGTTTTCCAGAGAGCAGGGCATACTGAATGGAAGATAGAGGTGAAGATAGCCTTAAAAACAACTGAATAAATAAAGCCCTTTCTCTGGAAAAATATGTATATAAAATATTTAGCTGGCATTAAATATTAATAATGAATTAATGAAAACACCCCAAACTCTTTATTTATGTAGGAAGATTTAAAAAAAAAAATACTGTTTTAAATCTCAAAATCACTTCAGATGCGATCCAAGCAGAAAGTATTGTGGTCTCTGGAGGATACTATGAGAATGATAAGTGGAAGTGACCTCTAAGCAAGCCTCTTATATCACCTCCTGCCAATTTACTGTGGCAAGAAGGGTCCAAGTTCAAGCATTTCATAATTGAATGGATTTATAGGTGTCAGGTGCTCCCAGCAAGACCCAGCCTCCCCCCATCCCCTGTACATAGGTGAGAAGGATGAGAAAAATGAAAACTATTTGTGCCTGATTCTGACACCAATGCATCTCCCTTCTCTGATTGGGGGCTCCTATGGGGAGGGATACTACCTTCCACCTGGTATTGCCTCTGAGTAGCTTTATGAGCTCCTTTGGGCTATTATGTTGTTTGGTACTTTGGCTTCTTTGGCTCCCAGCACCAGCTGATGCCCTGATCTGAATCCCATTTGGGCAGGCTCTATGCTCAGTGCTGTAGCTCTCTCCAGGGCATTGTTCTTGAGACTTCCAACAGGGCAGATTTGTGCAGTTGGCCCATCTGGACAAGATCTATAACAAGTAGAGCTCTGTGTAATAAGCTCATCTCCATAGTCCACCCCCCACTACCCCCACCTTCGGGCTGCAGCAGCCTGACACCCCAGCCCTGCTATGGAGAGTATCAAAGAGGTACTCTCTGCTCCTTTCAAAAGGGTATTGCTTACGGTCGCTCATTGATTGGCACTACCTGGGCAGAAATGGGAAAACAGGGGCTCTCTGTCCTCAGTTCAATCTCCTTCCTTAAGCCTGTTCTTTAGTTTTAAATCTTCTTAGCACCAGAGTGATAATATTGTAAATAAAAGTAATGTCTAGACTGTCTACCCTTGTCATCCAAGAATGCTCTCCTCAAAGCTAAAAGACAGACAAGAGCAGTGTCTCAGTGGTCAGGCAAGAGCAGACAAGCTCAATAGGAAAAAGAGAAAGAAAACTGAGTTCTTGGTTTGATTATAAGATTGGCTTTGGATTTATTGACTTTCAATTTCAAACACCATGTAGAGAGAGGGAGGGTGTAAGGGAGGGAAGAAAAGTGAGAGAGAAAGAGAGGGGGAAAGATTGGATTTATGTGGTTAATTATTCTAGCTCCAGAGAAAAGGAAGTGTCTAAGGGATTATTTGACCACCTCTTTCTTCTAGATGTTAGCCACCCATTTTAATCTCTATTGTTTCAATTACTCACAGTTAGGTAACTTCAACTCAGATACACATGCATCTTTATATCCTAGTGGTATGTTAGACCTGAAATGGGCTCTTTCCACACCAACCCTCTCTATTCTGACATTTCTGGTAGCTTCAACTGACTGTTACACCTCACTGTGAAAGGAGAAGGAAAGTGAGACAAGGGTGAAGGAGTGACGCTGACTCATGGCTCTCTACCTTCTACATCTGCTACCCTGAGGTTGGTTAAGTCATTGTTTGTTCAGGATGCCTACTTCCTCGCCAGGAATCTTGTAGCCTGCTCTATCCTGAACAAGTTTTCATGGCACCACTATTTGCTCATGAAAAGGAGGTGAAGGAGCAAATTGGAAAGGAGGGATCCTGAAAAAAAAGGAAACAAATGAAAGTTTAACCATCAGAAGACACTGAGGATAATTTTTGTATTCTACTCCTCCTGGGTCCTACTACCTTGAATCTTACTTTTCTTGAAAGTTTTCTGGCATTATCAAATAAGTTTCTCAACGAATAACCTTTTCTCTCCTTTTATATTCCCTAGCAGTCAAACAGACCGTGCCACCATGCTAGTTAGTTGGGAATAGAACACCTATTTCTGAGACTAGGAAGTTCAGGTGGATCTGGAAAGGTGATCTTTCTGAGAGTCCAAGGTTTCTACCCCAATTCTGACAGTGTGGGGCTTCCCAGGTGACTTGAACACCTCTCTGTAGGGTCATAAGTAATGCCCTAGTCCAGTATATCCATGATTGCTCCATCCTTTTGACTTTGCCTTCTTCTCCCTGCAAGGAAACCTGCCTGGGTCACATAGGGCAGCACTTGTGGATAGAAAAGACTCCCTCTTTGAGCCTGCAGTAGGAGGGACAGAGGGCAGAGTAATGGCCAGTTTCTGGGTGAGAGGGGGCAGAGTGAGGAGTGGTACAGATTAAGATGACAAATCCCAGAATCTAATAGCAGTGGTCTGAATAATCCCTGCTGGAGTATTGGAAAACAGAGAGGGCAGGAAGTCATCCCGGCCCCAGGAACTTAGCCAAACCTTAGTCTTGTGAGAAATGGGAGTGTATGGAGAAAATCTAGACTAGGGTAGATAAGCCATCTTTGTAAATACAGCCACCATTAGCACCATGCAGTATAGGCCCACATAGCTTTGGGACTGGTAGTTGAAGTTCTGAGTTGGGAGATCAGGAAAAAACTGTCTAAGCCCCTAATGGAGTCTAATGGAAGGGGAAAGCCACCCAGGAGGAAGCAAAAAGCCAGCAGCCAGACTATCACAACGGTTCTCAACCTGTGGGTTGTGACCCACAGGAACTGTATTAAAGGGCCGCAGCGTTAGGAAGGTTGAGAACCACTGTTCTATCACTTCTACCCTATTCACAATGCCTGGTGGATATCTTCTGACTGTAGCACTTTATAAACAACCCAGTAGAAGATATTGAAGATGAGGAAAGTAAAAGGGAAAACAGCCCGGGAGATGGTGTCAATTCTCTTGGCTTGGTCCACGTAGAGTTTCCTCATGGTTTCTCCCTCCCTTAGAAGAGGGGCTGGAGGTTGGGAGCTATATATGCCAGAACCTTCCATCGGAGCCCCATCCCTTGCCTGCAGACAGTGGCCCAAGCCATAGCCACGAAAATAGAAGCGACTCTCCCGGATGATATCTTCCTCCTGAAGGAAGAAAAGGCAGAATTTGAGGTCCAAGTTCTAAGGCAGAGGGATTGAGACCAAGCCACACATTAGTGTCTTTTAGGTGATGCTATGTAGACAAGGCTGGGCATATACAGGTGCATTATATCCTTTTTATGGCTACAAAACTACTATGAGATAGATTTATGCTAAGCAGTTGTCTGTAGTATGTGGTATGTATGGTATATGTTATGATTGCATTTGCAGATAGGCCTCAAATTGCCTTTGAAAAATGTATAACATCATTTAGAGTCATCTAAAACCCAATGAAGTGGGCGGCTCTTGTGGCTCAGCGAGTAGGGCGCCGGCCCCATATACCGAAGGTGGCGGGTTCAAGCCTGGCCTCGGCCGAACTGCAAAACAAAAAAATAGCCGGGCGCTGTAGCGGGCGCCTGTAGTCCCAGCTACTAGGGAGGCTGAGGCAAGAGAATCACTTAAGCCCAAGAGCTGGAGGTTGCTGTGAGCAGTGTGACGCCATGGCACTCTACCCAGGGCGATAAAGTGAGACTCTGTCTCTACCAAAAAAACCCCCAAAAAACCCAATGAAGTACCAGCTGCTGTGAGAGGGACAGCTTAATGTCAAGTTATCTCTGACTGGTAATAAATAGAACAACAAAATTATTAGACAGAGAAGCTGAGATATTTAAACTTTACTACACTCAACTTTAATGACTTTCAAAAGCCTCAGAATTAGTTCTGTTTGTACATCATATCTTTTTTTTTTCTTTTTAAATGGAGTTTTTGGCTGGGGCTGGGTTTGAACCCACCACCTCCGGCATATTGGGCTGGCGCCTTAACTCCTTTTAGGCACAGGTGCCGCTTTTTTTTTTTTTTTTTTTTGAGACAGAGTCTCACTGTGTTGTCCTCGGTAGAGTGCTGTAGTGCCACAGCTCACAGCAACCTCAAACTCCTGGGCTGAAGCGATTTTCTTGCTTCAGCCTCCCAAGTAGCTGGGACTATAGGCGCCGCCACAAAGCCCAGCCACTTTTTGTTGCAGTTGTCACCGTTGTTCCGCTGGCCAGGGCCAGGTTTGAACCCACCACCCTTGCTGTATGTGGCCAGCAGTGCAACCACTGTGCTACGGGTGCCGAGCCTATCATATCTTTTAAAAATTATTCTGATTGGCTCAGCGCCTGTGGCTCAGCGCCTGTGGCTCAGCGGGCTAAGGTGCCAGCCACGTACACCTGAGCTGGTGGGTTCGCCAGCCTGGGCCCGCCAAACAACAATGACGGCTGCAACCAAAAAGTGGCTGGGCGTTGTGGTGGGCGCCTGTAGTCTCAGCTACTTGGGAGGCGGAGGCAAGAGACTCGCTTGAGCCCAGGAATTGGAAGTTGCTATGAGCTGTGATGCCACAGCACTCTATCCAGGGTGACAGCTTGAGGCTCTGTCTCAAAAAAAAAAAAAAAAATTCTGATTTAGGGCAGCCCCTGTGGCTCAAGGAGTAGGGTGCCGGTCCCATGTCCCGGAGGTGGTGGGTTTAAACCCAGCCCAGGCAAAAAACTGAAAAAAAAATTATTCTAATGTAAAGCTGAAACTTCTAAAACTTTAAAATAACCTAATGGGTTATCTAAATTAGGGTAAAGCTGATCACTCCATTGCAGCTATGTGTGTTTCTCTGTAAATCAGCAGATCTGAAATACAGTCAGAACATTCTGGGTAACGTTTATTACCCAATGCATATTCCATTCATAGATAATACATGCACTATGATAAACACATTAACACAGAAGAGGTAAACTTTATATTAGCACTAAGTAATGTGGCAGATGGCAGAAAGGCCCTTTATTCAATAGTCAGCTAACAACCTTAAGTAGCTATAATACAGCTGGAAACCAGGAAGTAAGGACAGAAAAAGAGAAAGAAATGATAAGAGATGGAGATGGAGAGAGAGATCAAGATAGAGATGGTGTGTGTGTGAGTGTGTGTGTGGGAGAGAGAAAGAGAGAAAAAAACACACACATGTGCACACCAAAGTCATCAACAGTGAGAGCTTTACTAACATGAGGCCCTCAGGCCCCCACTTGTAGCCTATTTACTCTTATTTTATATATAACCCAAACAAGCCTAATCTTATTTTACTTCTAAAGAACAGAGTTTAGAAATAGTTTCTTCAAAGATACATATTATTTTTCTTTTTTTTTTTTTTGGTAGAGACAGAGTCTCACTTTATTTCCCTCGGTAGAGTGCCGTGGCGTCCCATAGCTCACAGCAACCGCCAACTCCTGGGCTTAGGTGATTCTCTTGCCTCAACCTCCCGAGTAGCTGGGATTACAGGCACCTGCCATACCGCCTGGCTATTGATACTTATTATTTTTAAAAGTATTGATAGTTTTGGAGTGAGAGCTTCAGCTAAGAAATTACCTGAAGTGTAGTGGCTCCTTGTAGGATGATGCCAGCTATTATCTCAGCATGCCTAGGACTGAGGAGGTTCCTGAGACTCTCAGTGCTAAAACTGAGAAAATCTAAGGAAAATCAGGAAAAACTGGTCGCCCTACAAGCTACCTGAGGTATTTACCATAAATTGTAAGAATGTGACATACATGTAGACAGGGTATAACATACATATAGATAGGGTGTCCCTATAATTACCCCTAAAATCACTATACATAAGGAAAATGGAAAATTACAGCTAAATGTACATTTATTTACAACATATTCATTATGAATTTTTACAAAGAAGTGGCCAACATGTAGAGAATATTTTGTAAATATTTTGTAAAATTTTGTAATAAATATTTTGTAAATAAATATAGTACATTCAACTACAATTTCCTATTTCTCTATGTATGGCAACTTTTGAGGAGACTTTTAGGACACTCTGTATATAAAATGTGGAGAGGCCGGGTGCAGTGGCTCACACATATAATCCTAGGACTCTGGGAGGCCAAAGTGGGTGGATTGCTTGAGCTAACAGGTTCAAGATCAGCATGAGGCAGAGGAAGACTCTGTCTCTGAAAAATAGCTGGGCATTGTGGCGGGTGCCTGTAGTCCCAGCTTCTCAGGAGGCTGAGGCAAGAGAATAGCTTAACCCCAAGAGTTTCAGGTTGCTGTGAACTATGATGCCACAGCACTCTACTGAGGATGAGAAAGTAAGGCTCTGTCTCGAAAAAAAAAAAAAAAGTGGAGAAAGGCGTTTTGTTTTGTTTTGTTTTTATTTTTGTTTGAGAAAGAGTCTCACTCCATTGCCCTGGGGTGGAGTACTGTAGTGTCATAACTCACAGCAACCTCAAACTCTTGTTGGACTCAGCAATCCTCCTGCCTCAGCCTCCCAAGTAGCTGGGACTATAGGCTCCTGCCACAACACCTAGCTCGTTTTTCTATTTGTAGAGACAGGATCTTGCTTTGTTCAGACTGGTCTTGAACTCCTGAGCTTGGAGAGTTCACCCACCTCGGCCTCCCAGAGTATTTGGATTATAGATGTGAGCCACTGTGCCTGGCTGAAAAAGTAGGTTTTAAACAATCTGTGCAGTTAGGGGGACCTTTGTCCTGGTGACACATTGAAAAGTAGCTTCATAGGTGAGATATTGGTGTGTCGGGTCCCAGTAACCCTTGATTATAACATCACCAGAAGCTGGCCTGTCATTACATGGGCAGGCACGCTAAGTTCAGAGATTCACCAGCAGATCCCATCTTTTTGCTCTGCTGCCTGTGGGCTCATAGTACAAACTCAGGAAATGGCATCAGGCTTGTTAACTGCTGTATCCCCAGTGTCTAGCACCCTAATAGGCACTCGGTAGATATCTGCTGAATGAATGAATGGAATGATGAGACACATGCTTCAGAATATAGAAAAAAGAATGGCTTTTTGTTCTTCTGAAGCCAGTATCCTCTCTTCTCAGGGTCTTAAACTGAAGCTCTAACTCAGAAGAGAATCCTACTGTTACAAAGTGCTTGGCAGAAAAATCAATTACTCCTTGCCCCATCCTGCACAGTGGCCTGATGCCCTTTGGTCTGTAGAAAGAAAGTGGTACTTTTAACATATGAAATAATCTAAATCTGCCTACCAGAGAACTTTGCTGCCTAGTCCTTGATTTTGTCAGTCTTTGTGGAGAGTGTTGTACATGTGTAGGCCTGAAACAACTCACTATTGCAGTTATACTTTGACTCTGACTTGTAGCAGTGGGGCAGCCTCAGGCCTCTGCTCAAAATGATTTCTATAGCCTCATTCACCAGAGGCCTTGGCTCACCTCACATGTATTTTCTATTCCATTTTCACACTATTCTGACAGGAGAGGTCATACCAGACCCAGTGTAGAGATGAAGAACCAGAGACAAAATATCTCACAAAGAATTGAAAAATGAGGGGGGTAAGTAAATGATTTTCTCTCTTTCTGTCCAGTTAAGGGTCCGTCAGGCTACCCTGTTCCCTACTGCTCACCCCATTCTCCTTAGTGTCCCAGCTAGAGGATATAATCATGGAATGTTTGCCAAAAAGCTCTGAAGGAGAAAGTTGGATCCAACTGCTATTTCTGCTTCTATAGATCCAATTATTTTTCCCTTTTCTCCAATCACAGTAAATCTAAAGGGAATTATTTGGAAATAGTTCTCAGGCTGGAAAAAGCCATTTGACATGGGAGAGAAAGTATGGCCAATAGAGTAACCTTATTTAGACTTTTTTTGATTTTAACATATTGTAACTCTTGTAGTTGAGGGAGTAAAGATGGATGGGCTGAAATCCAAGGGCAAGGGGTCCTGCACTTGAATATTATTTATTTAGGCCAAATTCTGAGGCCATCTATGTGTGTGTGCTGGGAAGGGATAATGGAGACTTAAATGCCACTTTGTGGCTCCCATGGCTGTTAATCTATAGGGGAGGAGGGCTGAGAAGCTAGAGAGGGAAGATATTCCAAAACCAAGCTGGGAAGGGAATGCATAGTATAGGAGGTAAGGTGTGGAGATGGGAAAAGTAAAAGAAGCTGGAAGAAAAGAGATTGGAGATTAGGGAATGGAAAAGGGTGCTAGGGCATGCAGAGATGTGACTAGGGTTCTGGGACCAAGCCTCTGAGAAGATTGAGTAGTATTTTGAAATTTCTTCCAGTTCTCAAGGTATTCTACTAATCATGGCAAGGCTTTGGGTTTGTCCAGTTTGAGAGACCTGTAAAAAATTGGTAGGCTGGGTTATGTGACTGCTGTGGCCAGAGCCTGGTGAGATGATGAAAAAGAGAGCTTCTCCCTTCCCCATGAAGCTTATAGACTACCTGGGAAGATGAAGTATGAGTACAGTGAAACAAGTAAACCACTTTAGACAGTGACATAGAAGGAGACCACCATGGGAATGGGTGGTTAAGGAGGGATTAGAGAAGAAAAGGATTATATCTGGAGTTGGGTGAATAGCTGGCTGACTCCTAGAATACTCCCAATTTGCTGTTGGGTAAGGGTTCCCCCAAAATATTATGGATTTCTCTCCCTCCTCCAACAGGGCTTGTCTTAGACAAAGAACTTATGCTTCTCTACCTGGAACAGTAAGGCCCAGAGAGGTTCTAGAAAAGGATTCACTCTCCATCAACTTTTTCAGCCTGCTTTGTACCTTAAGGATTCCTGCTACAGACAATGGGATGGCAATGTCATTAGAAGATGTGAAAAAGGAACATGACTAATAGCACATGTTTGATTTTATGGTTTTAATCACAATAATAAGCTGGCAGCCCACTTTAATGCAGGATCCAGGGTTATAAGCAGAGAAGGCCAAGGCTGCTGTTGTTAACTTTGTAATAATTAGCCCTGGTTATGACAGGCTGCATTATGAGCTCAGGAGCAATCTGTATGAGCAGGAGAGGACAGGCTGTGGGCAGTTGGGAGTTGGAGAGATGCAGGGAAGGAGGTGGGACTAGTGTCAACCTGGGTAGCTCTACAGTAACTGGCAGCTTTTTGTTGCTGGGATATCCACATAAGCAATTTAGCTGGTAAAAGGACTCTGGATTGGTTGGCAGCCTGCTTTTCTTTTTCAAGGTAGGTATTCAGAAGGCATCAAGATAGAAACCTCTAGAAACTCTTTAAGAGATAGAACTCTTAAAGATAAGAGATTGATACATACGGCATGTCTGACATAGCTAAAGAGTAGGTGGGGACAGTTAGCTTATGAGAGGGAGCATCCATCCTCTTTTCTTGGCCTTTGGCCAGTTCTGGTCTGGTAAAGAAAGAGTCCAACTCAAGGGGATGCAGTTGTGGATCAATCCACTAGAGGGCATACCGCCCAGGGCCTAAGGAAAGGACTAAAGCAAGGCAAGAATTGATAAATTTAGACAAATCACTATATGAGACAGTAGTCCTCCCCTCAGTAGAAAGGGACCTTAGCAAGTGACATGGAACCACAGACTTGGTTTTTGAGATATTTTTAGCATAAATGTATGGTAGGGGTGCCTAAGAGCAGCTGATGTGGGAGGTAAAGTGTTAGAAAGGGTCTTTATGCTGGTATGATCTATATAGCCTAGAGCTAGGATTTTAACAGTGGGTTCAGATCATTGTTTCCTATGCACCAGAGGTCATTATGCATTTTGTCCCTTTGGTTTTAAAGCCTTGTGATTAGGCAAAAAAACATGGAGTCAGATAAACCAGAACTCTGTCTCTCTGGTAATTAAGCAACCAGTATGTAGCTTAGCAAAAGCTTTCAGTGGGCTCATAATTGGACACCAACTTGGCTCATAATTGGACACCTGCTTCTGTGAGAGTGGCCCGGGCACCTTGGTTGTCATGACAACTTACCTAGCACCTATTGTCTGGGCAGTTGGGGGGATAAACTGCCTCTGTTGTCATGACGACAAGATTCCTCTTATGTTTCCTCAGGTGATCACTCTACTGTAGAAGAAATGGGATTAACGAACAAGAGTGAGGGAGAACAACAGCTCAAGCCCAACAACTCTGATGCGCCCAATGAAGATCAAGGAGAAGAAGTCCAACAGCAAGAAGAGGCAAGTTGTTGTGTTTCATTTCCAACTCTCCAGTAATGGGGACCTCGTATATTGCTTTCCTAGAAAGGCACCAATGCCTGACTCTTAAATTCTTAACTACCAATTTGTGTTTGATAAACTGGGGTACCTTCCTTTGGGGTTGGGTAAGAGCCAGGAGTAACCATTACTACTTCTCCAAGCAATCTCATATTGGCTAACTTGATAAGGTTTTAATGCTAGCTAACATAATTTTCGGTGCTTACTCTGTGCAACACACTGCTATGCACTTAATCACTACTGTACTGTCTCACATGGACTAATGTCCCATTGGACAGATAAGGAAACAGAAATAAAGAGTTTCAAGTCTTAGCTTAACTATTACTAGCTTGAGTAGAATCTGGGGCTCCTGCCCACCTGTCTAGTCCTTGCACCCTTAGATGCAAGGTTGGGTCTTGGTTTATGGGAAGTAGTGGGGAGGAAGGAGTCCAAAGGAGAAAGGAAGTGGGCCCCTCCCTAGTACTCACCATGCGTTGGCGCCTCTGCCTTCTTCGAAGTCGTATGAATTCTTTATGCTGACGGGAGACAAAATTGACAGCAGCATACTCCAGTAGGGCAGCGAACACAAACAGCAGGCACACCGCCATCCAGATGTCGATTGCCTTCACGTACGACACCTACAACATCCACCAGCAGCACAGTCAACTTTCTTGGAGTCCTTCCATGGCCTATCGAGTGGGTTTCCAGCCCATATCGATTGCCTCCTGTTCTCCAGTTCTATCCTGAATTTCTTCTGGTATTTAAAGAAGCTTTCCACGATGTGTCCCATTGTCTGAAGGCCCATGTTGAAGAAATCGGGCTATCCATCATCATCCACCTCTCTGCACTCTCCACCTTCTACTTCCATCTACCTGTCCTTCCCATACTTATTTTCCTTTCTTTCTTTACTCTTTTTGTACTTCTGCTTCTGATTATTCTTTTCATTCTTGTCTTCTTCTGATTCTTTTAATAAACAGCAATGAACATCAACACTGTGTTTGTTTGCCCTCTGTTATCCTCTCTTGTCCTCACAACCACGGTGCTAATTGGGAAGGGTTCATGAGTCCAAAGTGGACACATGAAGATGCTTAAGGCCTAAGATTACCCAATGAGAAGATAGCAATAGGACTTGGGATTTCTGGGCTTTCAGTTTAGTAGTATTGCCATTTACCTAGCCTATAGTCTGACTAACTAGGAGCTCCTTTCTTTCCCTCTTCTTTTCTGTTCTTCCCTTGACCCTGTGTTTTTTCCTGTGCTCTTTGTGAGAGGCCCTGCTGAGGAATTGAGCTAAGTATGAGGCTGTGGCCTCATCTCTCACCCTGGAGAGGATAACAGGGAAGGGATCTCAAGGTCACACTTATCCCCTGTAAGGATACATTGCTAATCGCAAAGCATTGTTGGCTCCCACCTATCTTGTCCCTACTGCTCTCCTCTCACTATATGCCTTGGCAGCCTCTAAGTCAGTGGTTCTCAACCTTCTTAATGCTGCGACCCTTTAATACAGTTCCTGTGGGTCGCAACCCACAGGTTGAGAACTGCTGCTCTAAGTACTCTAATGTCTCATTTCCCTCGTGAAGGTTGAACACTGGTCTCTCCTGGAACAGGGTGGCAGCTGGGAAGGGCCAAGAAGGGGGACCGAGCTTCAGTTTAAAAGATCCTTTCACCTCTTTACCCAGATTGCCTCTCTGCAGAGTTTTGAGCCACTGATCCCATAACGCTCCCAGCAAGAGGAGCACTCAAGACAGGACACTTCTTTCATCAGCCTCTGTTATGTTGGGCATAGAGGGTGTTGCAGACTTTAGGTAAGGAGCAGGTTTCATTGATTAAATCTTCAACCTCAGTGGTTCTTAATTAGAGACAATTCTGTCTAACCCAAAGGCATTTGGCAATGTTTGGAGACATTTGTAGTGGTATACTTTTGGGCTAGTGGTGGCTACTGGCATCTTATGGGTAGAGGTCAGGGTTGCTGCCAAACATCCTACTGTGCACAATCTCCTGCCTGACCCTCAGTGTATACACACACACAAAACAAAGAAGTAGGCTTGGCACCCGTAGCTCAGTGGTTAGGGTGCCAGCCACACATACTGGGACTGGCGGGTTCGAATCCGGCCTGGGCCTGCTAAAAACAGCAGTGACAACTACAACAAAAAAATAACCAGGCATTGTAGTCTGGGCATTGTAGCAGGCGCCTGTAGTCCCAGCTGCTTGGGAGGCTGAGGCAAGAGAATCACTTAAGCCCAAGAGTTTGAGGTTGCTATGAGCTGTGATGCCATGGTACTCTACCCAAGGTGACATAGTGATACTCAAAAAAACCAAAAAACATAAAAATAATTAAATGGCCACAAATGGCAATAGGGCTAAGGATGAAAAAAACCTGCTTTACCTCTTTTAGGGCAATGTCATTGAGATGGTGACTGTGGGTTACTAGGCCACCCTGATTAAGCATCTTTTGGTGTCTCCACCACTTTGCTACTTAGTAAAAAATCATTCCATTTCATTCATCATCCCTTTGTCCTACTGTGCTGCAGGGATGTCAAATACCTCCTCTGAAGACCAATAACTAGTTAATGACAAGGGAGGGCCATCAGGGGCTTTGGACCATCAAATGAAAGTATACCCTAAGTACAAGGAATGTCTTGTTAATGACGAGCATGGCAATAATACGTCTTTAAAAATCTCAGGAATCCATACACTGCAGGCTTCTTAAATGGACTCCCTGCATCAACTCTTGTTCTCCAAAGAGCAATTTTGTTTTTGGAATGTAAATCTGAACATATCAACCCCCTGCTCACAATACTTTAGTGATTCTCCATTATCCTTATGCTACCCAGTTTATGTTGTTCCCCATACCATGACATCTGACTTTTGCCTACCTCTTCAGTCTTATCATACCTCTTTGAATCTACGAAATTGCCATGGTGAACTATTTCAGTTGTCTCCCAAGGAGCCAATCTCTCTTCCCCTTTATTTTACTTGGATAACTTTTACTTATCTTTCAGCTTTCACTTTAGATACCACATCCTCTGGGAAGCCTACCATGTCATGAGTGTGTATCAGTTGTCCTGCTATATGTGCCCAGAGTACCTACACCTTTTTATTTTTTATTTTTTGAGACAGAGTCTCACACTGTCACCCTGGGTAGAGTGGCATGTTGTCATCATAGCTCACAGCAACCTCAGTCTCTGGGGCTCAAGTAATCCTCCTGCCTCAGCCTCCCAAGCAGCTGGGACTACAGGCACCCACCACAACACCTGGCTAGTTTTTCTATTTTTAGTAAAATAGAAAGGGTCTCACTCTTGCTCAGGCTGGTCTCAAACTTCTGAGCTCAAGCTATCCACCTGCCTTGGTATCGTAGAGTCTAGCAGTACAGGTGTGAGCCACACACCTAGCCATGCCTTTCACTGTACTGTGAGCTCTTCGTTAGCAGGCAGGAACTGTTTCTCTTTTGTTCACTGTTGTATCTCCAGTGCCTATCTGAGTGCCTTCTACATAATAATTTTTTTAATGAATGGATGGATGGATGATTTTGCAATGTGTTTGTCTCTGGTGACTTCTGCTTACTCTCTTTGCCATACGCAACAAGAGCTACTATCTACCTGCCCCAAAAGATGTAGCCCATTTAGATTACAGGATCTAGAGAAAATTTGATCTTTCCCCCTTCCTGTGACTTTAGGTCTAATCTGCTAGTCTCTTGTAAAAACTTTCATTAAGCCAATCCATTCTTGTCTGAGTCATCTGCAATTGAGGCAATCAAAGACCTGGCAAAATGATGGTAATCATTGCCTTTGGGTGGTCACATAAGGGCAAAGAAGGAGTGGTTTTCTGGGAACATGGAGAATGGCCACCATAGCTGAGTTTTCTTACAAAGTAAGATTCTTCCCCTCTCGTCCTGAAGACTAAAGTTTTATTTGGGGTTATGGGGATTGATGTGGCTTTCAAAAGCCCCTGCCTGGCCTCATCTCTTTCCTTGGGGTTCCCACCAAACCAAATGTTACACAAACTCAAGAGTGAGTAGACACTACCTGGCTTACTGAGTTTCTTGCTCCATGAGGCTAGCTAATGAGGCTATTTGGTTTGGGGTACATGCTTGGATATTTTGCTTACTGGCCAATGAGGCCAATAAAAAGTTATTAAGATCTGACAAGAAGGTACCAAATGCTATAAACAAGCTCCATTTTTTCCAAAGGAGGAAAGTAAGTTATTCCTGGGAGCAGATGGATACTGTTCACTCACAGGAGGGGACCAGAAAAGGAAATATTCCTGGCAAGAATAAGGTATAAATTGTAGTACATCCCTGCCTTAGAGAAGAATCTCCTTGTGTGGAAGAGGCAATAAAGTAGGGCAGGGTTCTTAGGTCTGAACTACTTTTCTGCCTCTGGTCTTCATACAAGGCCTCTACCAAAACACAGCTGTCACAGCCCAGTCTGGCCCTGTTGCCCTTGCCTAAGTCCAGCTTGCCTCTTAGAGCCTTGTCAATGTTCCTGTCCATTGAGGAAATACATTTACAGAAAATGATCTCTGGTAACTTTTCCTGGGATACTTGATCCGGATCCGAGCTTAAGCACTATTTTTCCCTGTTGGACTTTGAACTGCCTCAAAGGTTTCCTGGCAACTCAAAAATAATTGGGGACAACATCAGCTGCTTTCATTCCAGATCCATCACTCAAATTTTTTCAACTATGATACCTAATAATAATAGTTAACATCCATTGAGCAGTTACTATGTGCCAAACACTGTCCTGTGTGTTGATGATTTTTCATAATAACACTCTGGAAGAGGTATCCCATGTTACAAATGAGATTGATAGTTTAAAAAATTTACTAAAGTTCGTGCTATTAGTTAAGTGATGAACTGGGGACTCAAACCCAAAATCTGTCTGACTCTAATCTCCTAATGTCAACTATTACTACATATAATACATTTACAAGTTTACCAGGATGTCCCAGATTACACCTGTTTAAGTCCTTAGTAAAACGTCTTATGAGAAACAAGCACTAAGAGATGGGAGATCACAGAGTCTGGTTCCCGACAAATCAGAGCAAGAGGGAATATGTTCACTGTAAAATCCAGAAGAAATTGTGTTTCTTTCATTGCCCATTATTTCTCTATGACACAGTACAGTGCCAGGCACATAGTACATGTTCAATAAATATTTACTGAATGAATAAATAGCCTTGCTTCCCAATTTACTCAGATCCTTATTGACTATAAGGATGTTGCAGTGACCTCTAAATTCCCTACATGATGACCTAAGCCAGGGAAAACCTATGCCCAGTCTCATCACAAATATCTCTGCATAATCAAAACATCACCAGGCCCTAGAAGATCAGAGTCCACTAACTCTAATTGCTATTTGCTACCTCAAAATGTTCTTATCCCAAAAGAATGGGTAGTGTCTCTAAAGCACTTTATAATTGTATCTGATTTCAGAAATAGTAAGAGAACAGAAATTGGCTCAAAATCCTGATACATCTTTCATTATTTCTTGTAGGGGATGACTTTAAGAAGGTCATTTTACCCCTCTGAGATTTCTTTATTATCCTTATCTGTACCATGACAGGATAGGACTTCTGCATGTTAGGGTCTTTTGATCTTGGACATGCTAATGTTGCCTAAAGAGAGTCAAAGTAGGTAAGGCACTGTTTCTACTCATTCCCAAGCCACATAGTATTGTTAACTCCAGCCTCCACATTGTTGGCAATATTATTGGCAGTATGTTAATTACTGCAGGTGGCTCAGACAAGAATGGATGGGCTTAATGAAAGCTTTTACCAGGGAAGGGGAATGCAGTACACAAGCTTTTGCTTGGTGGCTTTTATCAACCTTAAATCCAAGGTAAATAGTGAGCAAGAGGGCACATGGAATGAATGGGAAATGGGAAGCCTTATAGCAAACAAGTTCCCTTGCATGTTTCCTCACCTTAGGCAAAGAGGCCCGGGAGCCAGAGCTCTGGGTGGTCATGGTAAGCACAGTGGTGATGCCCAGGCCCACACGGGCAGGAGCAGCATCCATGTTGATCCAGAAGGAGACCCAGGATAGGATGACAATGAGTAGGCTGGGAATGTACATCTGAATCAAATAGTAGCCCATCTGCCGTTCCAGGTGAAACTTTACCTCGATGCAGGTGAATTTCCCTGTAAGGGAAGAGGTAAGGTATCAGGCTCCAGATTCCCAGCCTATGGCTGAGCCTGGGGAAACTAGGATAAGACTAAGACACCTGATCTCTGCTGGCCAACCTCTGAGTACCTCAGTTGGGCCAATAAATGAGCCTTTCAAAATGCCCCAAAGTAGTGCCAGATGTATGTACTTCTTATTAACTGTGTGACCTTGGGCAAAACACCCAAGTTTTTCCTTGGGTGTTCAGTTTCCTGGCCTATAAAACAGTAATAACAATACCAACTCCATCACTGGGCTTTTGGAAAAATTAAATGAGATAAGGTATTTGAGGTGCTGGGCTCTCTGGTATCTGTTGTTATTGTTATCGCTATTAACAAAGCAATTAGCTGAGCTCCACTCAGCTCTCAGCAGCCCTGCCTGCACCTGCTAGTACCCCTGAATCTCTCTAGCAGCAGCAATTCCCTGGGATAAACACTGCCTGTGTCTTAAGCAGAAGAGCTACATAGCAAACATCTGGAAACAATGCCTGACAGAGACCAGCTCTGAACAGCAGGCAGCAAGGTCCCACAGAGCATTAGGCAGCAGTATTCTATTCTACCAAGAAAAAGTGCATTAGCTCCAAGCACAAAGATCCATGCTCCGCCTCCCCTGCTAGCCTTCTTCACTTTATCCTACTTCCCATGGCCCCAGGCCTAAGAAAACACTAGGTTGGAGCTTCTCATAAGCAGAGGTTCAGGACAACTCAAGCAAAAAGGATGGGATATTTATTTATTTTTGACCCAGGCTTAGTCTTATCTACTTGACTCCTCAAGGTTAGTGATTTCACCAATGATTGATTAAGGCTTTGACATGATGCTGAGACCACCTACCTTACCTCATACCACCCAGGCTTCTCCCAGCAACATGCCTTTACTAAGTACTTGTATTTTCTTTCCCTTCCTGCTTTCCCTTCTTCTTTTCTTTTTGTAATTATGGTTTGTTGTTTTGAAACACGGTCTTGCTCTGTCTCCCAGGCTGGAGTGCAGAACTGCATCGTGATAGCTCACTATAACCTCAAACTCCTGGACTTGAGTGATCCTCCTGTCTTAGCCTATCAAGTGGCCAGCACTACAGGTGCACCAACCACACTAAGTTAATTTTTCTATTTTTTGTAGAGATAGGGTTTTACTCTTGCTCAGGCTGGTTTCAAACTCCTGGCCTCAAGTTTATCTCCCCACCTTGGCCTCTCATGTCTGTACTAGTATTATAGACATGAGCCACTGTGCCTGACCAACAGTTTTGTTTTTATTACAAAATTAACACTTGTTTAATATAGAAAAATTGACAAGTAGAGGAGTAATAATATTCATAAGATTATATTCATCAACCTCCTACTAAGCAAGTTGACCTTATATACTTTATCTCATTTAGTCCTATAGCAACTCTTTGAGGTAAGTAAAATTATCTCTCATATCACTGATAGGGATACTGAGACATGAAGCAATTAAGATGTTTCTCTCTGGGCACAGTGGCTCACACCTATGATCCTAGCACTCTGGGTGGCCGAGGCAAGTGGACAGGAGTTCAAGACCAGCCTGAGCAAGAGTGAGACCCTGTCTCTGTTAAAAATAGCAAATGTAACCAAGCATGGTGGCGGGTGCCTGTAGTTCCAGCTACTTGAGGGGCTGAGGCAAGAGGATTGCTTAAGCCCAAGAGTTTGAGGTTGCTGTGACCTATGATGCCACAGCACTCTACCAAGGGCATCAAAGAGAGACTTTGTCTCTGAAAAAAAAAGTTATGTTTGTGAAGGACATTCAACTATTATAGTAAATATTGGAATCCTAATTCAACTCTATCTGCACCCAAAGTTCTTGCTCTTAATCCATTGTATCCACTTACCTTTAGAAACATTTAATTCTATGTCCTTCCAGGATTTTTAAATGTAAGATTTGGAGTTGTATTTTTTGTACTATAATGTAATCATTTTGTGTGAATAACCCCAAATCTTACCTTTTTACACTTGTACTTTCCCACGTTGATATAAGAACCTTGTAGGCTCCTTTTTAATGCCTGCATACTATTCAACCAAGCAGATGCACTATGTAATTTACTTATTCTCTGCCTTATTGGTGGATATTTAGAACAGTTTCAAGTTTTTGGTAATATAATCAGTGACCGAGAAGCCCTCTTGTGGCTTAAAGTCAATGTGATATTTTGGAATATTTCCTTGTAATACATTCCAAGGAGTAGGATTCCTGGATAATCACGTAGGAAGAAAAAATTAGCTTCTAAAGTTTCTCATAGTATCTTTCCTGGGCTACTTACATCAGAATCCTCAGGATTCCTGTTAAAACACATATTTCTGGATATTACTCTAAGCATATTTAATCAGAATCTCTGAGAGATAGAACCCAAAAATCAATATTTTATTTATTTTAATTTTAATTTTATTTTATTTTGAGACAGAGCCTCAAGCTGTCATCCTGGATAGAGTGCCTTGGCATCACAGCTCACAGCAACCTCCAATTCCTGGCCTTAAATGAGTCTCCTGCCTCCAATTCCCAAATAGCTGGGACTACAGGTGCCTGCCACAATGCCCGGCCATTTTTTGGTTGCAGCCACCATTATTGTTTGGCGGGCCCGGGCTGGATTTGAACCCATCAACTCAGGTGTAACGTGCCTGGCGCCTTAACCCCTTGAGCCACAGGTGCCGAGCCAGAAATCAATATTTTAATAGTTTCCTCTGAGGAATATAATGCACACCAAAATTTGAAAAGCACCGACCTAGGTACAAAATGCAAATTTTTCCCCCAATAAGGTCATACCAATTTTGACTCCCACCTGCATTTTCTAAATTCAGTGGTCTTTTTCTCTCCTCACTCCCACACCCCCACATATATGCACATACATATTCATGGGGCAGCACCCAAAGCATACCAGTGCGCCACAAGAGGGTCCCAGGATCTTTCCTCTTCAGTCTGTTCCCTCTATCCCAGGGTCAGGGCTTCTGGCAGCCAAATTGCCAGGGGAAATGAGGAGTTGCAAGGGGGAAAATGGTCTTAAAGAATCTGCAGGGGACAAATGCTCAGGCTGGAAAAGCAGCCCTTCTTCACTTTTCAGCTCAGTTTCACACCTGGGAAAATAAGCCAGCTCATGAGCGCTGGGCAGTGTGGTAGCAGAGGGTAAGCTGGTCATTGCCCTCAGGCCTGTTCCCTCCTGGTTCAGCATAGCCACTGACTATTCTCAGGTGGGAATGTCCTGAATTCCACAGAAAGTTGGCCTTAGGAAAAGAGGGAAACTCCTGCCATCCACTGTAACAGGCCCATTTGCTTTGCAGCATGTGACAGGGACAGAACAGGGACCGTGGAGTTACACAGATATGAATTTGAATTCCAAATTTGCCAGTTACTATGTCCCTTGGACAATTTGACCTCTTAGAACCTTGATTTTCCTTTTCTGAAGAAAAAAGTTGAAGGATAATTGCTACCACACTGAGATATGATATATGAAGCACCTGGCACCACATGTGGCATAGATTGGGCCTTCAATAGAGGCTACTGCCTTGTCTCCTTGCCTTGCATCTGAAGGTTGTCCTGTGGCTCACAGCCAGTAAAGATCCTGGTTTTTACCTGTGTTGTAGTGCTTGGTACAATAGCCTAGATCCTTCTCATCCCGCAAGATAAACTGGGGCAGAGTCAGCCCCTCAGCCACTTGGACAGCAGGAGCATCTTCCAGCCACTCAAACACGAGGTCATTCATGGTGTAGCCAACTGAAAGTGACAGAGATGGCAGAGGGCTGCAGAGTGTGGGTGTTGGGTGGGGGTAGAGATACGGTTAGAACTGGTAGGAGAGAACAGGTGAGGAGTTAGGCCTGGGGTTTAGAAGTGTCAAGCTCATCTTAGAAAGGAAAACTTTTTTGAAGAGGGCATTTGGTCATTATCTCATCGGCCCATCTTAAGTTGGAAAATCAGATTCAAGACTCCTTTCCTACCTAGTTCTCAAGCTCAAGGAAGGCTCAAACAGAAATTATTCCAGCAGACCTAGAAAGCAGGTCAGGAAGGTTGGAAAGATGTCAAGGAACCCAGCTGGGAGCCTCCTGCCATATCTGGAGCCCTGGGGAGTAAGCATGTGTTCCAACCACATGTCTTGATCTGAGCCAGCCTCAGAATGAGGGCTTCTGCCACCTCACCTCAGGGAGGAGAGAGCTATTTATATCTTGCCAGTCATGCATGGGACAATGTGCATACAACAGACTCCTAGCCAGGGCTTTGAATTAGGACAGATTGAGAGCTAATATCTGAACATGCCAAGTTGTTCACAGATAGCTACCAGTTCCTGAAGGCTCATGCCACATATATGACTATATTCACACATGTCAGGTAGGGATGGAACAGAAACACCAAGGCTCACAGACATCTAGTGTAGGGTTTTGACCCAGAGTACCAGTGTGACTTTGGGTAAGTCACTTCACATTCTATAAAATGGTAGTAGCTTCTCTATCCACTTTTCAGAATTGTTGCGAAGGGATAATGAGAGACTGGTTATGAAAGTGGTTTGTGAACTCTAACGAGCTGACCACAAAGGACACATTCTATTCTTCACAGTTATTAGATGCTGGGAACAGCCTTACAAGCCTTCTTCTCTTAACACCAAGTGGATGGATTTTGATCTCACCCAGGAGATGGGGACAGAGTGGAAATAGGTAATGGTCCATCCTTGTCATCCTTCAGGTCCTTTGTACTTTGGGCAGCCTCTACAGGCTGGCACCCCTGCTATAGAGGAGCCATTGGCTGATTTCTGTGCTCTAAGCACTATCCTCTGTCTAGTACGTGTCATCTCCTATTTCTCTACTTAGCTTATCTGTGTTTATGGGGAATCAGGATTCAAAGAGTGCACCCACCTTGCCCACACTGGAATTTTTATAGGCGTCTTCAATGTCTTAACCCAGGGGAGTAAAGGTAGAATGACTTTAGGCACTGTGAGATGGAATATATCTTTGGGCAGAGAAGGTGCCCCTCAAATAGCCCCCCACAATAAGCACAAACATTTGTGTGTAAGGCTGGCACCTCTCCATTCCCTGGACCTGTGGAACATCTGGACCAGCAAATAGTATGCAGATACTGTCATTGGCCTGACTCCTAGTCTCATTTGGGCCAAGAATTGACTGAGTGTGTTTGGGTAAGTCCCTCCCTCTGGATGGTCCTTCTACCTTGTGGCGTACCATGGACTGGGGTTAATTTGCTTTCATTCCAGGCCTTGCTCTGTGACTCCCTAGAGACACTTACAGCTCTCCAACTGCATTGTGCAGGTCTGAATGTCCATGGGGAAGTTCTTGAGATCCATTGGGCAGGACAAAATGAGGGTCAACCTGTGAGGACAGTAAGATAGAAGGAACATTTTTGCTGGAGCCCAGCACAGCACAGAGGAACCCTCCTCCCATCCCTCAGCCTCCATCTCCTGGCCATTCATCAGGTGCACCTGATGCTGTAGAGCACATTCCCATTCTTGAAGATGCGCAGTAACTTGTTGTCTGTGGTCACTTCATGGAAGTTGGCCCCTTTCTCATTGGCAAAGAACAGGTCTGGCTTCCAGATGGAGTCTAGCATGGAGGGATCGAGGTCCAGAGAGTCATCAGGATATTCTTGATATGCTAGGCGTGGGTCATTCCACTGCTGCCGCAAGAAGACATTCACCCGGTAATCCTGGGAAGGTGCACAGATGGGCCCATCAGAGGCAGTGCTATTTCTAGAGCCCAACCCAGCCTACATGGGCAGGAGAGCCACGAGGAGAAAATGCTAGGAGTGCTTCTCGAGGGCAGTGGGTATTTTCCACCGGAGAAGGAGCCTATCATGGGCTGATATGGCAAATATGGGCAGAGAAAGGCCATTCATTTAAGTACTTACTATGTGCCAGACTCTCTGTTAAGTGGTTTATTTATATACATCTTCTCATTTAGACCTCACACCAACTTTGTGAGGAGAGTGTTGTCATGATCTCCGTTTTATAGATGAAGAGACTGAGATGAAGATTTAAGCAATCTGTCTAAGGTAACACAGCTATGACCTGGCAGAGTCAGGGTTTGAACACCCAGATTTGTCTGACTCCAAAGCCTGTGTTCTGCACCAAGCTGGTTCATATGTTTGACTATTTGCTATTTAGGCCAGTGTGTCTTTAGCCATGGAAATCCAGGGCTAGGGAAAAATGTCCTCTCAGTGACCAAATTCAGACATTCCATGGTGTTAGCCATCACCATGAACAAGGAGAGGATGGACAAGGGAGGAAGTGCTTAATGGGCATGACAAGTGGACTTCTCTCATTCACCCTAGAGTGGAACCAAGAAACAGGGAGACCCCTTACCATGGTGGTCTCGGTGATGGAGCCAAAACTGTTGATGAAGATGTTGCAGGTCACATTCACAGGTGGGCCTGAGGGTAGCAAAGCACAGCCCATTGGCAGAGCATTCCAGAAGACTGGGAGCAGGTTCCAAAACTTCCTCCTTTAGCTTCAGGCCAGTGTACTCCTGGGAGAAGGCAGTGCCAGCTACATAGGCTCATGAGCAAAAGGGAGGGGAAGCTCCATATGAGCTGAAAGAACCCTGGACCTCCAGCCTCTTTTCCTTGGAGCAGGTCATAGGGTCTGGCTGGGTAAGTGTGCTACTGAAGGGCTAGGGAAGGAGGGACTTTTGTAGGATGAAGGTTTCTTACCTTTAAAATTGGGTCGAATCCTGGCATCATATCCAGATGTTCGCCCCATAAGCTTGTCTAGGAAATCAGAAGGGGACATGGGCTGGGACCCCTTGCTCTCAGATTTGACTTCTTCTTTTGCTAAGACTGCCCTGCACAGGAGAAGTAAAGAAGTCTGAGACCAGTTGTATTCTGCATTTCTCACAGACTCTCTCACTCCCAATCCCTACCCACCTCTGGCTGATTTCCCCATGAGGCAGGATAGGGGAGAATGGGTTTCTGGGTGCCATTTGCAAAATGAAAAGAACAAAAACAGCCATAAACCAACATGGCAGCTCACCAGTCAATACTACAAAAGTGCTTTTGCATAGATTAAATCTTTGTACTCTTACAATTCTCAGTGAGATGGGGGCAAGGACTGTTATTTCCACTTTATAGATGAGAAAACTGAGGCTTCAGAAGAAGTGACTTATCCAAAGTCATAGAGCTAGTGAGTGACATGGTTAGGAACAAAACTTTGAGCTGAAACCTTGTCTGGTGTTCTCTCTCTCTCTCTCTTTTTAATGATATTGTATTTTACCTTCACTTGGTTCTAGTTTTTTTGTTTTTTTTTTTTTGCAGTTTTTTGGCTGGGGCTGGGTTTGAACCTGTCACCTCTGGCATATGGGGCTGGCACCCTACTCCTTGAGCCACAGGCGCCACCCCTGGTGTTCTCTTTGAGAGCACCCAAAGAAGAGTGATGGCTCACTGGAAAATGATGTGGCTGCTGCAACATTTTGCCCACCTGACCTAGCCAAGGATGGAAAGGGGCCAAGAACAACTTGTTTTCTGAAGAGCTGGTTTCGGTTGCTTGGTCTTCATGCTGGGCTGCTCAGGATCTAGAACCCAGCTTCTGAAGAAGAAGTCTTGGTTTTTGGTGTGTGCTCTAGCAGGAAGTTCTGTTTTGAGCTGTGTTTTAGTTCAGGGCTATGGCTGTTGTAGGCAGGTGAGCTAGTTTTGATGAATATGGTGGAAAAGCGAGACACTGGAAGCATGAGAAAGCCCCCCCAGTAGGGTGGATGTGCTGAGGTCAACTTCCATCTTTTCTCCCTTAACAGCTTGATTTTGAGGAAGGATCCAGTGTGCTTTGGCATGGTTTAGAAGCCAGCCCTCTTCTCCTCTGACAAGTTTCCCTCTAAGGACAACAAAGCCCCTTCCACATGCCTGATTATCAGCTAACAGACTAGGGACCAAGGTTCAGCAAAGCCTTAGGGGCAGGGGTAGAGTTCAGGAGGGACTCCAGGCTAGATCAGGTACCTCCTGCCCCATCCTGCCATCATTGCTGAACCAGACAATAGCACTGCCACTGCTGCTACTGTGGGGCTGGGCAGCAGGATGATCATGTCCTCCTAGGTCCTAGTATCCTTTGAGCCAAAAGGCCCCTCTTCCCCAGTAAATTTATGCACAAGCCAGTGAGCAATAGAATAATAAAAAGGGTTAAGGCGGGTGGCGCCTGTAGAGCAGTGGGTAAAGCGCCGGCCACATATCTTGAGGCTGGCAGGTTTGAATCCGGCTTGGGCCAGCTAAGATCAACAATGACAACTGCAACAAAAACATAGCCGGGCAATGTGGCAGGCACCTGTAGTCCTAGCTACTTGGGAGGCTGAGGCAAGAGAATTGTTTAAGCCCAAGAGTTTGAGGTTGCTGTGAACTGTGATGCCATGGCACTCTACCAAGGGCAAGATAGTGACACTGTCTCAAAAAAAAAAAAAATAGAATTAAGGCACCATAATAAATGCTTTGCACATCTCATCTAGTTTAGTTCTCACGGAGCCCTCTCAGATAAGTGTTATGATTATCCCTATTATATAAAAGAAACTAAGGATTAGTGAGGTGAAATGACTACTTCATGCCCATATAGCTAGTGAGTGGTAAAGTCAAGATTTGAACTCTGAGCTATTGACTTCAAAATTAGGTCTATGTAGGCCAGGTGTGGTGGCTCACACCTGTAATCCTAGCACTCTGGGAGTCTGAGATGTGTGGGTTGCTTGAGGTTAGGAGTTCAAGATCAGACTAAGCAAGTGCAAAACCTCGTTTGTACTAAAAATAGAAAAAAAAACTAGCCAGGTATAGTGGCAGGTGCCTGTCATCCCAGCTACATGGGAGGCTGAGGCAGAAGGATCACTCGAACCTAGGAGTTTGAGGTTGCTGAGAGCTAGGCTGATGCCACAGCACTCTGCCCAGGATGACAGAGTGAGACTCTGTCTCCAAAAAAAAAAAAAAAGCTCTCTATATCATAATACTATGATGCAGACAGCCCAGGGTAGGTGGCCAGGAGCCAGAGTGGAGGTCAGTGACAGCCCCAACCTGATCTCCTAGAGTCCTGTATCCTTGAATCACCCTGGCAAGAGGGAGGATAGAGGTCTCCTTGACCCCTAGCAGAGGCTTCCAGAGCAGGTGGCCTAAGCAGATCTGAAAATCCAAGGAGGTTAGTGGCAGTGCTGGAGTAAGCAAATGTCTGTGACTTTACCACAGAATGTCCACGCTAGCCAGGTGCTGCTGCTGCTGCTAGCCACCTGCCACCTGGCTGCTAGGAGGCCACATGGCCCTGCACATGGAGCAATTGGATCTTCCCCACCATCTTCAGCCTCACTCTCAGGTCACCTCTCTTGTTAGTCCCAGCCCTTGCACCCTAGCACAGGCTGTGGGCTCAGCTGTCTTGGGCCCCAATTCCTGTTGCAGCCACCTCTTCTGGGGCTACTTTGTCTGAAGACCTAAGAGAATAGTCACTGTTTGTAGCCACTCCTTCCTGTCTTTCATTCCCGGAAAGTCCTACACACAGGTAGGACCTAGGAGGCTCCAGAGTTGAGAGTCTTTTCATGAAAAGCTCTGGGGTAGGGTGGGGAGGGAACTCTTCTGCTGCTGGGTACCTGAGTGACCTTAGACTGGTCACTCTCCCTCACTAGGCCTCAGTTTCCATATATTCAGTGAAAGACTTGGACTCCAGACTCTCTAAGGACCCATCTTGTTCTTGCTGCCTCCTGTAGAGGACTGGACACCATGTTTGCAAAGGACAGTTACTGATTTTTATCACATTAAAAGGAAATGCTGAGAACAGGACAGTCTCCTGGCAAGCCTAGAGACATTTCCTGACTTGGGGGAAATTCCCCAAGTAACTCAGTGTTCTGGAATGAGATAAGGTTGGTCACTCACTAGTAAGCATGTGATGCTTATTAGTTCTTCATGAGGGTTGTGGGGAAAGAACACGTGAGGAGAGCACTTGGCAATCTTTACGCAGGCAGCCCCCATATGTAATAGGGGACATCCTGGAATGAGTGAACTCGCATCCCTGAACTCTCCACACCTGTTTATGTCAGTTACCTTAACTCTTCACACCTGTTGTGTATAACCTTAATAAATAGCCTTTGCGGAGGAGGCTCAAGGCTACCCTGCAACTAAGGTTAGCCTGCCTCCTGCAAGCTTGTACTTCTAATCCGTGTCACACCTGGTTCCTTGCTGCGGCAACTGAGACCAGGCCATAGGGGTCACGTCAGCCTCTACTCTTTAAGCTCTAGTAGGAATGTTGCTACTGCAGCTCAGGCCTTGAGGCAGCCTATAATCCATGAGAGCCAGCAAGGCCCAGATGGGTGTCCCCTTCTGCCTGAATCCTCCTGTCAACCCCAGCTGAGCTGCCATTCCACTTTGAGGTGAATTTCACCCTTCAGAAGTTTCCTGCTTCACTCTGCCGGCCTGCCTGCCAATGGGTCTGTAAGCAGTGGGCAAGCAGCCCTGCCTGCTCCTTAGATTAAGAGTTAGGGGAAGAGAATGCTGTGGTGGTACTCACTTCCTCCTCCTTGGTAGGCACTCCTCTTATTTTTTGAGACAGAGTCTCCCTCGTTGCCTTGGGTAGAGTGCTGTGCCATCATAATTTACAGCAACCTCAAACTCTTTGGCTCAAGTGATCCTCCTGCCTCAGCCTCCTGAATAGCTGAGACTACAGGTGCCTGCCACAATGCTCCACTCGTTTTCCCATTTTTAGGAGAGATGGAATCTTGCTCTTGCTTAGGCTGGTCTCAAACTCCTGAGCTCAAGCAATCCACCTGCCTTGGCCTCCTAGAGTGCTAGGATTATAGGCGTGAGCCACTGCGCAGAGCCATGAGGCACTCTTATGACCAGGTCAGTCCAAGCCACAGCCATCTTTCCTGCTCAGATCACCCTGACAACATAGACTGACTCCTGGTCTAATGAGAAAGGGGCAATTGCTGTGGTGCCAGGTACAGAAAGATCAAAGCATGTCTTATCTACAAGCCCAGGAAATAACTGCTACTTGGTGCCCCCTCAAGGGACAGTGAGCAGCCATGTGCACATAGCACGGTGGCCGTAGAGGGCCAAGGTTTGGCCATCTCAGCTCTATTCTGATGTGGTATTGGGGCAAACCCTTGCTACTTGAAGCCTCTCAGGTAGGCAGCTGATAGATATTGCTGTTATTCTTTAGGGATCATGACAGTGTATGGCCCTGCTAGTAGGGAGACAGGCTGGGTGGCAGGACAGACAGCGACATTCTGAGGTTCAGCTATTTGGCCCCTCCCCAGGCTCAGGAAATTCCTAGCCATGCAGAAGCCTTTCCACTGGCACTGGGGACTTGACATCTTTAATGAAAACCTCCTGGGTCTTGACCAGGGAGGGTGTGTCCTACCCTGAAGCCCTCCAGAGGGGGCCTTTGTGCAAACTTAGAGGAAATTGTGCCACACATCCCAGCTGCCCCCCAGCTGGTGTTTGCATGCACCTCCTTCTCACCCCCACGCTCAGCTCACCTGAGGAGGACCTGCCCTTTCAGGGTCCAGAGGAAAAGGAAGGAGAGAGTTGCAGGAACAAGAGTTGTCATTCCGCAGGGATCTTGGAGCCCTTTCTCAGCCTGGCTGCCAATGTGAGAGGGGATATCCCTGCAGAAACACCCCAAGTACAGAGCCTATCTGCAACCTGAGCTGCTCACAATGAGCTGGAGTAGCCAGGCTAGGAGTTGGTGCTCTCTTCTCTTCTGCCTCTTCTTTGCCCTGTCTTTACCAGTCAGGGGCCAGAACTATTCCCTTGGAAAAGATCCTGACACAGATAACCCTACTGGATCCTTCCTGGGATCGCCTAGGGCTCCGGAGGGCCTCAGCCTGCCAGGTGGAAGCTAGAAAAGATTGTCTTTGGGCAGCAATCACTCCCAAACCCTGGAGAGTCTTGGAGGGGAGGGAGGAGGGAGACCAGTAAGAAGATATTTCCCTCCCTCCCTCCCTCCTCCCTCCTAGATGCACCCTCCGAAAACAGCAATTTAAAGGCGCAGTCTGCAGCAGCTGGAGGGGATTCAGAGCATTTGCGTGCGTGTGTGTGTGCATGAGGGAGGAACTTGGGCTGCTGCTGCTGCTGTTTCTGGAGAACCAAAGGTGTTCTGTCCAGCCTCTAACTCTCCAGCTGGAGGAGGGCATGTGGGTGGCCCTGCCCCCACCCCCAGCTTTCCTTTTAGCCTGGAACTAATCTGGGGCCCAATGGTAAAGTGCTAATGACTTTTATAAGGGGAAAAGACCTGAGAAGGTTTAGGCAGGGAGCTACTGGTATTCTCAAGTTGACAGCTTCAGGTCCCAGAGGAAGGAGGAGGCTGAGGGCCGGGGCATTTTTTTTCCAACTCTGAATAGAAGTGCAGAGGATGGAAAACGTAGAGGAACTTCGGAGCCCTTCTGTTTTGTACTCTGCATACCTCACAGTCTGTCCTTCCTGGTAGTTGTGCATCCTTCCCCCTGCCTGTTTCTCTCCCTCATGTTGTCTCAGATTAGCTTTGAATGAGCTTTGGGCCCTCTGTAACTCTCAGAATCCCTCCTCCCTGACACTCCTTCCTCAGCCTGGTTCTGGGGAGGGATAGCAGAGCTGGGTTGGGGCACAGCAGGTTGTGCAGGCTTCAGAGGAATCACAGCAGGGGCAAGAGAGCAGTGACCTCGCAGCCCTCAAAACCAGGATGGAGAGAGGCAGAGGGGTTGGCTGCCCTGTTCCCTTGCCTTCTGCACATTTGCTTATGGCATCCAGGTGCTTCAGCACTTCCATTTTCTTTTTTTCTTTCTTTTTTTTTTTTTTTGGCCTGGACGGCTTTGAACCTGCCACCTCCACCTCCAGTATATGGGGCTGGTTCCCCACTCCTTTGAGCCACAGGCGCCTTCCTTCAACACTTCCATTTTCGCCTGACCCTTCCTAAAATGTTCCTGTGTATTCCCCTAAACAGCTCTGGGACTTCCTCCCAACCCCAGTGCCTCCCCTGGTCTCTCTCCTTTTCTCCAAGATCTCCTCTCTTCTTCCCTCTGTCCCTGAAGTTTGCCTTGATCTATCCTCTCTCCACCTCAGTCTCTAATCTCCTATTGCCCATTTCTTCTCTGTCTCACTTGCTGTATCTGTCGCTTTTCTTCTTTCTCCCTTACTTTCTCTCCACCTCCATTTTCTCTCTCCCTCCCTCTTTATCTTCTCTATCACTCTATCCTTAAAAATGACAGCAGTGAGAAGCCAAGGATTTTCCTTTTCCCTTCAGAGATAACTCTCCCACCTGCTCTGCTGAGTTCTGATTGTGTGTGTGCTGGGGAGAGGGGTTTGTGCCACCTTCCATGGGTCAATCCCTTCCCAACCCTGCCAGAGAGGGGCTAGAAGGCAACATGGGTGGAACCTTTGCTGCAGCTCCCTTTTGGATGAGGGATTTAAGGAAGAGGAATTTTTAAACCATGAATGAAAGGGGAAAAAAGAGAATTTTAAAGAGTATACACTACTAAAATATTGATGGGAGATCTGGGCTTTTGGAGTTGGAATTGAGAACATTACAAGCCTCAGATAATTCCTATATGGTCAGTAAATGCAGAATACCAATTATCCTAGAACATCTTCAGCCACCCTCTCACCTGTTTACACTCTTTCATTTCCCTTAAATGTCACAATCCCCAACTCCTCTCAGGGCTAATAAGCTCAGGGCTGCGAGCTGGCAGGAAGGTGGGAGGGAGATCCTTCTGTCCTATGTATAACAGATTCCCTCTGGCATATCTGATCATGTCACCTCCCCCACCTCAAAAGTTCAACCGCTTCCCATTGCAAAGGCTGCAGTTTGAGGTCCTGCATGATGTGGTCTCTCTGCTCATTGGTGGAATTGCCTGTTCTGGGTTTCTAGTTTCCCCTTTATCTAATGTAATCTTCCCTCCATTTTTATCCTTCTATACTGAGTTTTACTGTCGCTCTGTCAAGAAAGACTTCTGCAACTGTCCTCAACCCCCTAAGGTCTGGGGTAGGAGGCTCTCCAGTGTGTTCCTGCAGGACCCTCACTATATCATGAGCTCTCCTAGAGCATAAACACATCATCCACCAATCCACAGCATACCAGAGGCAATTTGCGAAAACATTTGTTAAAAAATGCATCCTGGGTACCCAGGTACATGTCCTAGGGTGCTCAGGGCCTCTGCTTCTCTGTCAAACAAGAGTGATAACTTTGACACACAGAGAGAAGCCAGAAGGAGTTATTGGTAATAAGGAGTAATGAGAAAGCAGTTTTATTTCCCTGCCCTTTATGCCTGTGGTCTCAGGTCAGTTGTCTGGAATTTTTAGCTAATGGATGGCATCAGCCCCTGGGTACTGGTCTATTGTCTAGGCTCTCACCTCCTGTGCACCCCATGGTGTCTCTGGGTGCTGAGATCAGGAAGCAGGGCCAGCTTCCTGGGGGAAAGATCCCCTCTTCTAAGGGGCTGTAGCAATGACCAAATGTCAGGCTGACATGGCAAAGAGATACAGCTTTCCTAGAGTACTTGAAATAGATTTTGGGAGTAAAGAAAGGAGGCAAGGAGGCGAGGAACTAGGTAAGCTGCTGCTAGGAGTGGAGAAGCATCAGAAGACACACCCATTGGGAGAGTTCCCTGGACCAACAGGAAGCCACACTCAAGTCATGCCCAATCTCACCCCATAAACTTTTTCTCTTGTCATTACCAAATTATGTTGTATATGAATGTCCATGTTCCAAAATGGATTGCATTCTTTTCCGTATGATGCAATTGGTCACCTTACTCACCAGAGAACTGTCTTTATTGCAGTGCTAAGGTTGTTCAGAAACTACAATAGGCAAAACATTTCCCAGGATGAAAGATATTATTTTGTCATGAAGAAGCTACCAAGCTACTAAAAATGGATTAAGCACATTTTCATAAATGTTTCATTCCAGGAAAGAGTCTGTCATATTTCAGTTCTATGCAGGGAAAATTGCAACTGGGCCCTCCTGACAAGGAGGCTTCCCCAAACCTGAGTCTGAGGAGCAGCATGTATGTGTTGGTAGGTTCAGTGACTTCCAGGGCTGAATTTTGGGGGTTAAAGTTGGAGAATGATTTGGCATACTTTCCTGGACCCAACTTCAATTACCCAGATGCTATGGATCCACCTATTGAAGTAGGAAGTGGGCTGAGGGGTACATTGAAAGTCAGGCTGTGTTCCCCATTTGGAGGAAACTCTCAGCTTAAGCTAATTTTCAGAAGCATTGGGGTAAGAAGTTGGAGGGGATGTTAAAATAAAAGACAGATACCTTTTTAAAAATCTGCTGACTGTGACCATAGCATTTCAGTTGGATCTCTAAGGGGCAAGGCTGCATCTTTTTGCTGCATATGAATTTTTCTTTTCAGGGTTATTTTCAACTTCCAAAGATGTGACAGTTTACTTGAAAGCAGGGGCTCAACTTCTGGTGCTTAGGAGAACTGTCAGGAGAGGCAGAGAGCCTTTTAGCCCTCCAGACTTAAGGAGACAGTACAGAGGGTGTGTGGCAGGAATCGTGGTGGGATTGTCACAGTCCTAAACTCAGGTGGAGTATACAAAATGGAAGATGTGTTAGACATGTTCCTGACTTTTGGAGAGTGACTGGTTCAAGTCTGATGCTTCAAAGATTTGGTTTTCTTCTTTTTAAGGAATATTTCAAGTATGGATTTTGAGGACAAAAGCTGGGGCGTCTGAACTTGAGGGAGGCCCATGGAGAAGTGAACTGAACTCCTCCTGATCCCTAAAGAAAACTAGGTATCAGCACCAGGATAGCACCAGTTAATAATGGTTCTGCCTCTGTTGCTGGGTTTAGTTCAGTGTTCAGTGGTGACACTTCAGCGAGGAAAAGTATAGTGACTAACACACATATATCATTTCTCCCCTGCTGGACCCTCAGAATCTTCACTCATCCCATCAGCCACCTGATAGCATTCATTAGCTGTGCAGAAGATTTTTCATTAAGGTTTCCACAGAGTTTGCATTGACTTTCCTTGTCTCTTGTAACTCTGCAGCGTTCTTGTTTGGAGATGATAGGACAATGTCATGCCTCTCTTCAAAGGTAAATTGGTTTTACTTGTGATCATGCTCATGAATATCTTACTTTACTCATTTGGAGACTGTGATAATCCATGCTATGTAAGGCATGAAGCCGTTACCGAACATAAAAGGAAGAGAACTCAGAAAAATGAATAAATATTTATTGTGTAGAATGGATTACTTTCCAATAACATCATGTGTGCATTCAACAAATTTTTATTGAATGCCAATCATATGCCAGATATTCTAAGTGCTGGAGATATAATAGTGAACAAAGCAGATGAAGTCCATGCCCTTATGTCGCTTACATTCCAGTGGGTCACTAGTATAATTCCTTCCCCCCAAAAGGTTTCTACATGGGTCACCAGCAGCGCCCCAGGGCCTGAATGCCACCTCAGCTTTCCAAGTGCTGGGATTACAGGCATGAGCCACCATGCTCTGCCTTTCTTTTGTCTTTCTTACCATTTTTTTTTCCAGTCTCTTTCTGTCTGTCCTCTTAAATTTTATTCTGTCTTTTGTTTATTTTACGATGAATAAATTCAATGTCTGGTATAATAGGACACAACACTAAAGTAAGGAAAAGTTTGGTTGATGACTACATAGAATTGTGCAGAAAGCTGAATTTGTATTGCTGAACCAATCATATTGATATAGTTAAATTAAAAGATTTTATATGTCAACAATTATAAATTTAACATGATATACGAAGTCTAATAAAGTTTGTGAACTCATCATAGAAAAAGTGCCGCATACCTCATTGCTGAATATCACTACAGACACCAGATGGCCAAGGGGAGTACTTTAAAGGTGACTGAAGTGATATTCAGCAATGAGGTATGTAGCACATTTTCTATGATGAATTCTTGCACTTAATTGTCCAACATCATATGATGCATTAGCTTAACCTTGCACTGCTATAGTTCACTGTCTGAGTACATGTGTGCATATAGATAAGCACACACACAAAACTCCCCTTGATAATCTGAAGATGCTGCTGCTGCTGCTGGAAATTATCATCCAAGAGTGTGGGGTGTGATGAGCAGTCTTTTCCATCCTGAGTGCAGGTGGATCTTGTTCTTTGACGTGTGGCTGTGGTTTCTACATATACTGTACTGATGAAGCTTTTCTAGCCACAATCACTTACCCAGAATAATTCGAATCTCTAGGTAAGGTGCCAATTGAGTCACTTCTCTTTGTACAAGTGGTGGTGGGGGGATTCATTTTGCTAAACGATGTTGTCTATGGCCCAATGCAACAGATTCTAATCAATGACAGGCACTCCTAAAGAGTCACCACAGATTCTAATCAGACAACTGACAACTCCAAACCTCAGCAGGTTACATACATCAGCTTTTGTTGCCACTCACTCCTACGCTGTCAGCAACATCATCGTCAGACATCGCAGGAGCATTGCTTTGAGAACTCCGACTTCTCTTTCCTGCCCATCATTAGTTTCTTTCTATAACCTTCACATTGCCTTTCTACCATGCATTAAGTCCCACGTGTTCTATAATCCCCTCACTTTCCACAGCAGTGTGCCCACTGCTGAGTCAAAGGCAGGTGCTGTTTCACAACTGCAAACCCAGTACAATAAGCCTCAATTATGGTCCGGTTTCAGGAGAGACAAAGAGGATGCTGAGGACTTGACATTTTCAGGCAAGCAGTGGCATAGAGCCAGGAAGTCTGCTCAGTTGAATCACCTTAAGCAAAAGCACTTGGGAGACCAAATTGTTCTCCATGCAGAGAACTAGGAATAAGAAATGGTAGAAGGAAGTCAAAGAGGATCATTTAGAAGTTTCACTGAGTAAGGAGGAACACTTTAGCACTTCAGAAATGTATCCAGGAGGAAGTGAAGGCAGGAGAGCTCGGCTCATCTTGGACTACTGCAGGGAAAAGATTTGAAGTGGCTCTTTTTTGATGGCTCAGATTCTGGCAGAAAGTTTGCTGAGATTCCATTCAAGATCAAGTAGCAACCAGCAGCAGTCAGAAGATTCCAAGAGAAAGCTTAAGAGATGAGTCTTAGACCAGGGGCCAAATTCTGGAGAAGCAGTTAATCAGGACAGGGCCTGGGGAGCCTTAGCTTAAATTAATTGCATTGATTAAATTCTGGTATACAGTTGAGCCCACTATAAACTCTACCTCAAAGGGCCTTCCTCATATCTTTACCCCAAATGGATTCTCTTATCCCTGTGGAGACTGAAAAGGAATTCTAGTTACTAGAAGAGAAGTTTCTGACATTCAAGGGTGTCCAAATTGTTAGAGATAGGGAAGATCCTTTGTTTCAAGTTGATGTGATACATAAAAATTACTGGACACATTTTAGTCTCTTTAACTCCTAGTTTGAACTGCTATTATTGGTGCTTTCTAGATCTATTTTGCAGACAAGACATATTTTAGTTTAACTCCTAGCTTGAACTGCTATTATTGGTCCTTTCTAGATCCATTTTACAGATGAGTAAATGAAGACTCACAAAAAACTATGTATCTCTATCTTTTCTGCCTCACTTCTTGTACTTTTGCTCTCATCCATTTCCCAAACATAAATATATCATGTTTGCAAGTTGGTGAAAATGAAGCTAACCAATAAGATAAATAGGGACAGAAATAATACAAGGTTTCTTTTTACAGTTAGTGACCAGGAAATATTTACGTGTCTTTCTCACATGCAGTTGCATATTCAGTCTGACCTCTCCACTTTTCTGCATCTACTCAGACTTCTGGTCACCAGCACATCAGGGTGTCATCTTGAGAGATGAACTGAAGTCTTCTGATACCTGGTGAAGTTCAAGGTTAGGCTCTTCATCCAAAGAATAGGAAAAATAGGAAGTACAGAATGATTGAACCATCACAGGACTTTTTCTGTCATGTAGGTGTCCCTGGTCTCAGGAGGTAAGTGGAGAATGGAGGAAAAACAAGAACTTAAAAATCAAAGGCCACACTAGTTATTTTTATAGGAAGCAAGTGTACTTTCTTCTGCCTGCATTCCACTGAGATTGGCCATAGAATAGGCCTTTTCCTCAAAGGTCAAACAAGTTGGTCATCAATTCAGGAGACAAACCAGGTAGGCCTATCCCCAAATTTGCCACCCTAGTCAAGTGAGAGCAAATTGGATCCTTAAAATATTAGTAGACAGTGGGTAGTCATGATCAATACCTCTTTCAGATCAAACTTTGCTGTGCTTAATGGTGAAATTTTCTCTATCCTAGTGAGGGTATCCTTTTAGCCACCAGACAAATCATGGATGAAATGAACACAGCAGATATGTATATATTTTTTTTGTCCTAAAGGGCTTGACTCTTCTTTGTTCCACTGCCTCCCACCCATCCTCTTCAACCCTGCTCTTAGCTTGGCCTAGCTCTACCATGAAAAGAGATGGCATCATCTTTGACTGTCCTCTTAAGTGATTTAGACGTGCCTTGTGGCTTTCACTAGTTAACTAAAACATATTGATTTGATGAGGAATAGGGAGTAAGACTGAAATTCAAGAGGAGAGGCTTGCATGGGGCAAAGGAAGAAGGGCTGGAATCCCCCATACCTCTCAAAAGATCATGTGTTATAAATGGCTAGATATTAGGGATCCAATTCAAACCCCATGGGTGTTTTTTTTTTTGTTGTTGTTGTTTATTGATGGCCACAAAACGGACCAGAAGAATAAAACAATACACTCAACATGTTCCAAGGATTTGGTGCTGCACTTGGATTAGACCTCAGAAACTGACTTGCAAGGCAGCTGCTGTCATATTGCTGCCTTCTATCAAAAGCTCAAAGCAGTCCTCTGCCTTGTGCCCTGGGATGTTTTGCCATTGCTCCTCTCCACAAGGCTTGCATGTGCACACCTGAATTCTGTGCCTCACCTTGCAGCCATGAGCTCTTCCTAGCAAAGCATAGGCCCAGGTAATCTGGCCTTCCCAAATTGATGCCTCACAGTAAAAGTTCAGCACAAAGGCCAAGAGAGTCAATCCCTTTATAGCAAGCCACTAGTAAGCTAATTATACACACACAAGCTGCTGCTTCTACTGTTCCTCCAGTAACTCATTTTCCATAAAACAGGGTTAAAGAGAGAAAGAAGTTAAGAGGATAAGAGAGAAGGTAAGAGAGAGAAAGAAAAATGGCTAGACTTTCTTAAAATTGTTTGCACTCTCCTCCTATACTCATATCATTTCTTTTCTTTTCTTTCTTTTTTTTTTTTTTGAGACAGAGCCTCGAGCTATTGCCTTGGGTAGACTGCTGTGGCATCACAGCTCACAGCAACCTCCAACTCCTGGACTCAAGTGATTCTCCTGCCTCCACCTCCCAAGTACTTGGGACTACAGGTGCCTGCTACAAAGCCCTGATATTGTTTGGTTGCAGGCATCATTGTTGTTTGGCAGGCCCGGGCTGGATTCGAACCCAACCCGCCAGCTCAGGTATATGTGGCTGGCGCCTTAGCTGCTTGAGCCACAGGCGCCGAGCCCACATCAATTTTTTAATCTCCATTCTGTGGGACCATCTTTCCTTGCAACTGTGGGCAATCATTGTCTCAATATAATAATGATAATAATAATGCTGCCTCGGCAGCATCTTTTTTAACCTAAAGAGTTTCTCTGCACAGAAGATAGGTTTTGGAACTAAATACTTACTTTGCAGAGGGCTAGGGCTCTTCTTTGTCCACAAGAAGTAAATGATCTGGAAAGAGGAAGTCACTTGCTCGAAGAAGAAAGTAGGCACATGCTGTGGGCAGCCTTGAGTTTCCCTCTTTTGAGTGAACCAATCTTGAGAGAGTTGGTAAGCAGCCCAGCACCCCCAGAACCATCCCATCTCGGAGAAAACTCAGGACCACCTCCTTTTGTTTCCAGTGGTACTTTCCCCTGTAGAAGTGATTATGTAAGCCTGAACAAAGTTAGACCCTCTGTGTCAGGCACCACATGAGGTACTTTCACAGCCATGATTTTTGTGAGTTTGTAAGCATCAATATCCACAGAAACAAGTTCAAAGATAGCAAGTGGAGACACAGTCCTCAAGACAGGGCTCCTGACACCAAAGAATCTTTCTACAAGTACCCAGGTGCCTTTGGATATGCTGAACAGAGCTTGGCTCATGGGAATTATGTGCTAAATGTGTGTTGGATGAATGAATGAAGGAAGGAATGCATGAATTATCTGGATAAGGCTGACAGTGAGAACTCTTCAACTTTCTCACTCTCCTTTCCACTTCACTGCTTCTGTGGACTTAAGCAGAAGGACATGTCCATCATCTTTTTTTTTTTTTTGTCCATGACCTTTTTTTCTACAAGACACCCTCTAAATAATGTTGATAAAAAGGTTTTGTCATTCAGTGAGTCAGAACAGGATCTTCCTCCTAAAACCTGTTCTGAAAGTGGTCATGAACAGGGCAGGCTTTGCTGTTGGACTATCTGGGATTAAATCTTTGTTCTACCACTTACTAGTTCTGTGACTTTTTGCAAGTATCTTAATCAGTCTACATCTGTTTCCCTGTTATTTATTTATTATTTTTTGGATACAAAGTCACTATGTCACCCTCAGTAGAGTGCCGTGGCATGACAACTCACAGCAACCTCCAGCTCTTGGGCTTAAGCAATTCTCCTGCTTCAGCCTCCCAAGTAGCTGGGACTATAGGCTCCCACCACAATGCCTGGCTATTTTTGTTGTTGTTGTAGTTGTCATTGTTGTTTGGCAGGCGTGGGCAGGGTTCGAACCCGCCAGCGCTGGTGTATGTGGCTGGCACCCTAGCTGCTGAGCTATAGGTACCAAGCCGTGTTTCCCTGCCTTTTAATAAATAATACCTAGGTCATCAGGGTTGACATGCAAATTAAATGTGTTAATAGACTCAAAGCTACACAATAGGGTCAGGAATGTGGTCAGCATTCAATAAAAGATAACTGTAATTATTTTTCACCCTGAAGTCCTTCTCTCCCTTAATCTGTTCTGTGGGCTGAAATGGTTTGACTGTATTGCATCCCCTAGCTCACAGGGGTGGAGAAGATATCAGAACAAAGAATGTGGGCTTTGGGATGGAAGTACCTGAGAGAGTTCATCCAGAGCAGGGGTCCTCAAACTACGGCCCGCGGGCCACATGCAGCCCTCTGAGGACATTTATCCGGCCTGCTGGGTGTTTTTGCCACTGGTGCCTGTCCTGCTTAGCAGCCAACTTGTCCTGGACCACAGTGTGCATGTGTGGAATGTGTGCCGCACTCTCGGACTCCCCTCCTTCTCTCTGTCTCTCCCCACCTCTCCTTCTCTCTAGCTCTCCCTGCCGGGTGTTTTTGCCATCCTGCTTAGCAGCCGACTCATCCCTGGCTGCAGTGCGCATGTGTGGAATATGTGCTGCACTCTCCGACTCAGCTCCTTCTCTCTGTCTCTGGACTCCTCCTCTCAGTCTTGACTGAGACTCTTGATTGGAGGAGTCAGGAGCTTGCCTGTGCAGAGCCTGCTGCTGCCTGAGGACTGAGGTAAGAATAAGTTAGGATTATTATTATTATTATTTTTTGCAGTTTTTGGCTGGGGCTGGGTTTGAACCCTCTATGTCTAGTATATGGGGCTGGGGCCCTACTCCTTTGAGTCATAGGTGCCACCTGACTTTTTTGTCTTGAAGTTAGGAGGTCTATTTTTTTTTTTATTTTGCATTTAGTAGGGCCTTTTTTTTTTTTTTTT
>CAUYON010009520.1:0-23278 GCA_963573935.1 Arctocebus calabarensis | reverse complement strand
TTATATAGTGATCAAGAAAATGCCATGAAGGCTATCTGTAACAGTACGATCAAAACATTTCTGAATGTATATGAATCGTGCCCTATGATTGCACCAATGTACAGAATTATGATTCAATAAAATTATAAAAAAAAAAAAGCTTGTTAAAAGAACTATTTCAGGCAGGCTTAGAGCATCTGAAAGGGACATGTTCAAAGCATATTCAGAGGGACAGGCCCGTCTAACCTTTTGGAGTGTGTTGTCTGTCTTATCTGTTTCACCTCCCAATGTGTGAAATGTGGGACGGAATGAGATCTGCTCCTGCTGGCGCCATCTCTTTCCTTCAGTCTTTCACGCGGGCACCTAAGTGGCTCTCTCCAGAAACAACCTTGACTTGCTAGCACTCTCCTTGCACACATCCAGAAGCCATGGGCCCAGCCAAATTCTGCTTTTTCACTAATAATAGCTTCGGCAAGGTGGTAGATGTTACAGAAGAAAAACACTGCGGTGGATAGAATAATGTTCCCCTCACCACCAAAGGTGTCCACTTCCTAATCCCCAGAAGCTATAAGTATGTCCAGGTGGGCAAATGTAATGGCCAGGGCCCTTGTACAAGGGAGGCAGGGAGAGCGTGACTTGAAGATATTACGCCATTGGCCTTAAAGATGGAAAATGGGGCCACAAGCCAAAGAATACAAGCAGCCTCCTGAAACTGGAAAAGGTAAGAAACGGACCCTTCCTTAGGATTTCCAGAGGGTTGCTAAGGGACCTCCCCTTACGATTTCCCACTGACCTCCTGACATGAGTCTAGTGAGACCCATTTCACATTTCTGACCTGTAGGACAATAAATTTGTGTTATTTTAAGTCATTACATTGGTGGTCATCTGTTACAACAGCCACAGGAAAAGGACTCATCTAAGTTTCTTGTACTTGGCTCTGAATGAGGGCCCATGGGACTGGGCAGGCCACAGGGACCCCACACCAAGAGACACACCCTTCCTTCCTTTAATGGGCTCCATGCCTATTATGTGACAGTCTTGATCTTGTCCTCTGCATGTGTAGCCACAAGTGGCCCTTGTTCGTATTTGATTTCTCATTTCTCAGTTTTCCTTCTCTGCTGCCCCCTACCTGCCCCATTGATGGCGCCTGGATAGGGTTACCAGACCCAGCAAATAAAAACCCAACACGGCACAAGACACATACTAAGAAACTATTCTCTGTTTAACTGAAATTCAAATTGAAGTGGCATCTTTTATCTTATCTGGGAACTCTGCACCTGGAGGGTGCCCAAGAAAACACCTGCTGACTTCAAGCTTGGAATCCATTGGCTCCACCCTTAGAGAATTTCTCAGCTGGGCCCTTGGCCATTTGTGTTCTCACTCGCCCTTTTGTTTATTTGTCCCAACTGGCTGTGTTCTTGTTGCAGCTGCTGCTTCTGTGCCTGAGGAATATTACTGAAATTAGAGACCAGGAGGGGAAGGCAGAAGCAATTGAGAGAGAGGAGATCAAGAACAGGTGTGAGGACTTGTGCTCACAGAGGTTCCATCTGGTATAGGGACGTTGTTTTTTTTTTTTTTTTTTTTTTGGAGACAGAGCCTCAAGCTGTCACCCTGGGTAGAGTGCCGGTGCATCACAGCTCACAGCAACCTCCAATTCCTGGGCTCAAGCGAGTCTCCTGCCTCTGCCTCCCAAGTAGCTGGGACTACAGGCGCCCGCCACAATGCCCAGCATTTTTTTGTTGCAGCCGTCATTGTTGTTTGGCGGGTCCTGGCTGGATTCGAGCCCGCCAGCTCAGGTGTACATGGCTGGCACCTTAGCCCATTGAGCCACAGGCGCCGAGCCTGGTAGAGGGACATTATTAAGGTGTCATACCTGACAGGCTGGGGCCAGTTCTGGGCCTTTGGAAGGAGAGTGGCCCTCTGAATCCTGTGCCTTTCAGAGAAGGGAGGCATGTTCATTTTCTAGGGGTTCCGTAACAAAGTGCCACAGACTGGGCAGCTTAAACATCAGCAATTTATTTTCTCATGGCTCTGAGGCTGAAAGGACAGGATCAAGGAATCAGCAGGCTCTGTCCTCAACCTGCAGGTGGCTGCTTTCTCGATGTCTTCACCTGGCTTTCTCTCTGCTCATGACACTTTCTTGTCTGCTGCTCTGTGCCAGATGTGGGGCTTGTTTGTTACTAAAACTCAAGGTGACCAAAACTGACCAATGAACCCTGGAACCCCAAGCAGATTTCTTACATTTCATTGGCTAGAACAAGTGGTTTGAGAGTTGGCTTATATCCGCTTGCAAGAGACAATAGTTAAATTTTTAGGAAACTTAATACTCAAGGTGCTTCACTTCCTAATTATTTTACTACATTTGGCTATAAGCTATGCTCTTTTTTTATTTTTATTAAATCATAATTTTGTACATTAGTGCAATCATGGGGCACAATGTGCTGACTTCATATACAATCTGAAATATTTTCATCAGTTTAACATAGCCTTCGTGGCATTTTCTTAATCACTATATGAAGACATTTGTATTCTGTATTTAGTAATTTTCACCTGTACCCTTCTAAGATGCACCGTAGGTGTGATCCCACCAATCATCCTCCCTCCACCCATCTTCCCCCCTCCTCCCCCCTCCCTTGCCCTTTTCCCCATATTCTTGTGCTGTAATTGGGTTTTAGCCTTCATATGAAAGCTATAAATTAGCTTCATACTAGGGCTGAGTACATTGGATACTTTTTCTTCCATTCTTGAGATACTTTGCTAAGAAGAATATGTTCCAACTCCATCCATGTAAACAAAAAGTAAAGTCTCATTTAGTAAGTTTCACCTGTACCCTTCTAAGATGCACCATAGGTGTGATCCCCCCAATTACCCTCCCTCCCCCCTTCCTCCCCCTTCCCTCCCCTCCCTTGCCCCTTTCCCCATATTCTTTTCTTTCTTTCTGTCTCTGGAAAATAAAACACGTCTATCAAAGGTGCTCAAAAGCGTAAACTAAAATTACTAACCAATGAGGCGTGGCTGGAATTGCCCCCTCTGCTTCTGGCAAGCCTATCAAGAGGAAAGTGCTCAGAGTAGATGCTCAATAAATACTGAGCGCGCTGGCTCGCAGCCGCGCGCATCAGCCCCCCGCCCCCGGCAGGTGCGGCTCTGGGGGCGGGGCTACGGTTGGAACCTGCCCTGTAGCCCCCTCGTGCCTCTGCCCAGGAGGCTGAGCTCCGGTTCTTGTTCTCCACAGCCCTCTGTCCTCCACACAGGGTTTGCCCAAGATGGTGCGATCATCACAGATCAGCCCCCAGAGGTCACGTCCTCACGTCCCCAGGGGACGGCCCGTCTTGTCCCCTAAGCCCTCGTCTTGTACTTCCATCGTGGCTCAGCGGGTTTCCGTCCCCTGACTCTGGAAAGTCTGTTGCTAATTGCGGGGACTCTTCCACTAAAGACTCTGCCGAGAACCACCCGTGGCCCTCCCCCTTCCTCCCTCACCCGGTCCCCAAAGGCCACCAGCCTGGACGTGCCGTCGGAGGAGGAAAAGGGGACCGGAAACCGGTGGCTCCCGCACGGAGGCGCGGGTCTCTCCCTGGGGCCAATCTGCTCCCGCTGACCCGCCAGGGGCTGGGACTGGCACGACGCTGGGGCCCTGGCCCTTGGGACCGGGACCCAGCACCTCCCAGGAAGCCGAAGCCGCAGCCTTTGCAGCTCCGTCCTCCTGTCCCCGGCGTTGGGTGCGGACCCACCCGCTGCGGACGGCGAGATCAAAGCCAAAGGGTAGAGGCTCTGCGCATGTGCCCTGCAGAACTAACTGGAAAATGCGTTTAGGTTTCCTCATGGTCAGTTTCGGTCTGTCAATTTCTGATTTTTAGTTCCGCAATAATAAAATACACCTATTTACTGTGAAAATAACCTTCACTATTAAATTTCCTGTGGGAAGGTAACCTCATTAAAGTGAGTGAAAGTCTAGCCTCGGCCCCCTGTCGCCTTCTTTGCACAGGGGATTTTTCAGAATCCAGGTAGACTGGGCAGCAGCTGGGTGTTATTATTCCTCCTCCATCCCCAGTACCTAAAGCACGAATATTAAGGTCCAGAGAGGGAAGTAGAGTGGGAGGGGACAGATGTCCTGCAGTTTGGGAAGGGTGGTGGCAAGTGGAGGAACATTTAGGAGAGGGAAATTCTTCCCGGAATAAAATTATGGTGCCAAAGGGGCAAGGAGGTGAATGCCCCTGTGACCCTGAACCTTAGTTAAGATTCATTGTCCTAACTCTGTGAGGACCTGAAAGGCATCAACACAGCCCCAAAGCGTGGTCTGCTTGATACAAGTGGCCTTTGACACCCAGGCTGCCTGTGAAGATTATGGTTCAGCAAATGTCCTTTCTCTACCCATCACCATTGCTACCTCCCTGGAAAGGCTCGTCTTCCCTGCCCTAGTGATATTGAGATTGACTGTGACATGCTTTGGCCAAAATTTGGGGGGATAAAAGTCGCCGTGGGTAGGCTTTGAGCCGAGGACAGGGAAAGCATTGAGTGTTTCTACTCCTTAGTATGAAGCTTTGCCTGCTGCCTGGAGTTCAAGCCCAGCTGAACCCAAACTGACCAATAGACATGTAAGGAAGAAATAAATGCTTAAGATGTGTCACTGAACTTGGGATGATTTGTTACACAACGTTCCTGTAACCATCCATACCTGACTAAGGCACTGCCCTTTTTTTATTTCCCACCACCTCTCTCTCCCTGTATCTCCTAATCTTTCTCCTCTGCCTTCTCCCTGCCAAAGCCTTCCAATCTAAAATTCTGGAGTGAAGTCCTTACCTCTTAGTCCAGCAGTTCTCAACCTATGGGTCATGACCCCTTTGGGGGTCGAACAACCCTTTCACAGGGGTTGCCTAACTACATATCAGATATTTACATTATGATTCATAACAGTAGCAAAATTACAGTTATGAAGTAGCAATGAAAATAATTTTATGGTTGGTGGTCACCACAACATGAGGAACTGTATTAAAGGGTCGCAGCATTAGGAAAGCTGAGAACCACTGTCTTAGACTGAATTTTAGTTACAGACGTTGCCTTCCAAAACGTGTGTGCTTTTCAAGTCACTTGTCTCTTTGTAGAAAGATTTTGCGATTAGCATTTCAGGAATCAGCAAGAAAGTAAGAACAGCATTTCCAGGCTGGGCTAGGGTAGAGGTCCTTTGTGGATCTCCTGACTTCATATTCCTAAAAGCCCAAAGTTAGGCAGACCTCAGCATATGGCTGGTTCTTCAGGAAGCTTCAAAATCCTGCAAGGACTCAGCAGAAGCCATACATCTGTTTCATTCTGTGGCTTGCTCAGAGAAAGTCAAGTCCTCCTGGCAATTCTAGCTGGCAGTACGTGGCCCTCTCCTCCTCTCCACCCCTTCCTCCAAGTTTGGCCAGATCCCCAGTCCAAATAGCAGTATGTGTTCAGGAAGATGATTAATGCTCCCAGAAGGCTCCAGAGAATCTCGCAGGGCCCTTTTGTTTATTAAATATAAAAAACCATGTTTAAATATAATGTCAAAGGTATGACACAGACCAACATGATCCAAGACAGACTGTTGCCTTTAACCTTCAATATCTCGAGGTGCTGCAAGTTTTGACTTCTGAGCTTAAAGCCTCTAAAGATTTTCTGGGAAGGCTCAAACTCCTCAAGGCACAGGTTGTCAGAGACCATGAGAGCTTGTCTCTTCTTTCAAGTGTCTGTTCTTAATGGCAGAAGCTGTGGTTCCCAGTTGTGGTACATGGTTGGGTCAATATCACCTGCTGTAGAAAGAAGCTAGTCCCTGACTGCCTGGTTAGACAACACAGCTGTTTGCCCATAATACCCCAACTTCTCATGTTCATTCATTCATTTCCTTAGCAAATAGCTATTGAGAATCTACTGTGTGCCAGGCCCAGCTCCAGAAACTAGAGATACAGTGGGGTACAGGACCATGCCCCAGATCTCCTGGCATAGATTCTGGGGCTAGAGAAACAGACAACATTCAAGTAAGCACATGGGGGTTTGATAACAAAGACTATGAAGACAATCCAACAGCATGATGTCTTACACTTGAATTAAAAGGTGTGCATCACAAGCAGACAGGAATCGCAGAAGGCAAAGTTTCTGAGCTGCTTACCCTTCTACACACTATTCTAAGTACTTCGTGTATATGAACTTATTTAACCCTCCTCTTTTACAGATGAGCAGAAGTGAAGTCACTTGCCCTGCCTCCCACAGTTAATAAGTAACGGAGCAGGAACTCAGGGGCAGGTGTTGGTACCATTGACCTCATTATCACCTGCTACACCACATACTGCCTCATGGAGCAGGTGAACTTGGGGTTACAGGAAGGGGTGGGCCACGTGAAGATGTGGGGAAGAGTAGATAAGGGGATGAGAAGATCAGTGCAGTCCTCTAGGCAAGCGATGAGGGAGGCCTAGATCAGGGCAGCAGCAAAGGATGCCGGGAGAAGTGGTGTCATTTCTTGTTTAAATGTTCACTCTTCCTGCTAAGGTGGCATCTGCCCAAGGGCCAGGGTCTCAGGCAGGCCTTTTGTTCACCTTGCATCCCCAATGCCTAACACAATGTTATATTTCTTTCCTAATTCACTGTAGAATAATTAGTTGGTTAAATAATTAATTAATGAGCCTTGGGGCCAGTCTGATGTTGGTTTGAATTCCAAATGTTTCACCTCTTAATTGTTCAACCTCAGGCAAGTTGTTTACCCTTTCTGATCCTCCCTTTGATTTTATGGATAATGAGACAAGCACAAAGTTAGGTGCCAAGAGAATTAAATGAGATAGACTTTGTGAAGAGTTAACAGCAAGGCTGCCATGGGCCAGGTCCTACAGAAATGTGGGTGCTCAACTTTCTTCCCCTACTACCTGTAAAATCAGAGTGGTTCCTGTGACACGAACCCATTGTAGAATTAAGAGGTGAAAGGGATTCTAAGCTCTTGTTATTTAAAGTGTGGTCCAACGCCCAGCCCCATCAGCATCCCAAGGAAGCTGTTAGAAATAAACTCCCTGCTGGGCACAGTGGCTCAGGCCTGTAATCCCAGCACTCTGGGAGGCTGAGTATCTTTGGAAGCTAGGAGTTTGAGCCCAGCCTGAGCAAGAGCAAGACTCCATCTCTACTAAAACTACAAAAATGTTCTGGGCATGATAGCAGGTGCCTTTAGTTCCAGGTACTAAGGAGGCTGAGGCAGGAGGATCGTTTGAACCCAAGAGTTTGACCTTGTAGTGACCTATGATGATGCCACTGCACTCTAGCCAAGGTGACAGAGCAAAGGGAAGGAAGGAAGGAAGGGAGGGAGGGAGGGAGGAAGGAAGGGAGGGACAGAAGAGAAAGAAAAAGCAGAAAAGAAAGAAAAATAGAAACTCTGAATAGACCCACTGAAGCAGAATTTCTGAGGGCGACACCTGGTTATCTGTGTATTTAGCAAGTATTTTCCCCACCCCTGTCACATGTCACTTCTGACACCTCTTGCCAAGGCCCAGGACTGGCCAGGTCTTGAGCCCAGCTTAACTAGGTTCCGGATGGACGGCTAAGTTACCTTGCTCAGGTTCAGTTTCTCTTGGGTGCCTGAGGGCTATCCGCTTTAGCTGGAGAGAGAGTCTTAGAGAGAGTAAAGCAGTCTTCTTAGAATAGATAGATCTTAGTCTTTAGCAGAGCTTGGTAATCTTCAGCAGAGACTCTGCGCTGGCGTTCTGCAGGCAGGAGAGGAGACAGAGTAAGCAGGTCTGTGACAGAATGCGCATGCTCCCGACTGCCTTCTCCTCCAGCCTAATATAAGGCAGATCTCGTGCCTCTCAACACCAGGTGTAGAGACTGCCAATTCACCACTGCTCTCATCTTGCGAGCTCTCGTGCTTGTTAGGAGACCTAAATCCCTCTCCATGCCCTTTCCACCCAGGTGTTCCATGATTGAGCAACAAAGGTATTTCTTGTAACTCTCACTCCTCCTAGCCATAGGCTATACGGGCTACAACACACCCCCAGTGATTATCATTAAAAAGAAAGTTGGAGCCCAGGCAGGTGGCTCTGCCTGTAATGCTAGCACTCTGGGAGTCTGAGACAGGAGGATCACTTGAGCTCAGGAGTTTGAAACCAGTCAGAGGAAGATCGAGACCCTGTCTTTACTAAAAACAGAAAAAAATAAGCTGCATTGGTTCAGCGCCTATGGCTCAGTGAGTTGGGTGTCAGCCCCATGTACTGAAGGTGGCGGGTTCAAACCTGGCCTCGGCCTGAACTGCAAAACAGAAAAATAGCTGGGTGTTGTGGCAGGCGCCTGTAGTCCCAGCTACTCGGGAGGCTGAGGCAAGAGAATCGCCTAAGCCCTGGAGTTGGAGGTTGCTTGTGAGCTGTGATGCCACGGCACTGTACCGAGGGCGATAGAGTGAGACTCTGTCTCTACCAAAAAAAAAAAAAAATTAAATAAAATAATAATGATACTAGTAAACAAATAACCTGCGTTGTGGTGGCACCTGTAGTTCTGGTCACTGGGAGGCCGAGGCAAGAGGATTGCTTGAACCCAAGAGTTTGAGGTAGCTGTGAACTATGATGATACAGCAGCATTTCACCCAGGGCAACAATGTGAGACTCGGTCTCAAAAAAAAAAAAAAAGAAAGAAAGTTAGGTCAGGTGGAGCCTACTCAGTTTCAGGGTCTCATGTCCTTTGTACGATCGTAAACACCTCCACCTTAACCCCTCTGCCCCACTGGCACTTGGTGCCTGGGCCTCCACACAGGCCAGCCCATCAACCACCCTCAGGCTCCCAGTTGGGCCTCCGACGAGTTGACAGCCACCCCGCCAAATGTCTACCCTGGACCCATCAGCGGGTGTGTGGGGATCTAGTAGCATCACACACAAGGGGAGCCTGAGCAGTGTCACAGAAGGGACCTTGGGCATGGTCACTTCTCTCCACTGCAGTCCTGACCCACTTGCCATGTCTGAGAAATAAAACGGAACCGAATTCTGACAGTGGAAGGCGTCCTACTGCCAACCATGAAGAACCCCTAGAGAGAGAAGAATAAGAAAGGACAGGGTCTTCCTCACTGCTGAGCATTTCCCAGGCATGTCTATGTCCATTTATCAACTCTGATCCCAGAGGGTCATAAAAAAAATTATTTTTTATTTATATGATCCAAATTCTGGAAGCTAAATTTTTTCCCAATTGGTGTAGAAGTCACTTTAGTGAGGCATGGAACCTGCTTTTCATTCTTGGTGACTGTCCCCATATGGTAGCGTTAGGAGGGCTGGAATAAGAACGTGCTGCCTACCTCTCTGTAACGACTCTGCTTTGCACCTCAACACACCTGCGTGAAAACACCATCTAAAGACAGTTTGTACTGGGCTGATTAACTAAGCGATTGTGCTAAAATTTGACTTCCAGATGGCAGTAACCCCCTCTCATTTGACAGCACTGTCTGGCCCAAAATGGGCCTTCAATACACATACATATTTCTCAATAAACCCCATAAGGTGCAAACAGACTTTACAAAGATGCTCATCATGATGAGGGCGGCAGCCACACTTCAGTGCAGGTTTTAGCCTGTACAGTGTGTGCTAGGGCTGACTGTGTGCTCTGTTACATCACACTAGAGAAAATCAGTTTCTGGGGCCAAGTTCAGACTTTCTGCCATCTACTGGCCAACATTTAAAATTATCCTCACCTACACACAGTTAAACTACTCATGAATAATGGAAAACATTTTCAGAAAATTAGGGAAACATAAAAACTTGACAGCAGTATTCCATTTTCAAAAGAATTAGTACAAGCTAGTGTTTTGGATTAATAGGGCTTTTAAAGCGCAGATTATAAATTAGAGCTCAATGAAATTCTAATCAATAAATTATGTTACATTCTCAGTTGACGGATGTGTTGTTTCTGCCAGGTTTTATGGCTATTTCTTTACAAGCTGTGAATCTGGGAGGAAAAAAAAATTAGGTCTTAAAAGTGGAGGAGGAGGCTCGGTGCCTGTGGCTCAACGGGCTAAGGCGCCAGCCACATACACCTGAGCTGGCCGGTTCAAACCCAGCACAGGCCTGCCAAACAACAATCACAGCTGCAAGCAAAAAATGGCCAGGCGTTGTGGCGAGCACCTGTAGTCTCAGCTACTTGGGAGGCGGAGGCAGGAGACTCGCAGGAGACTCGCTTGAGTCCAGGAATTGGAGGTTGCTGTGAGCTGTGATGCTACAGCTCTATCCAGGGTGACAGCTTGAAGCTCTGTCTAAAAAAAAAAAAAAAGGAGGCTCGGCGCCTGTGGCTCAACGGGCTAAGGGGCCACTCACGTACACCTGAGCTGGTGGGTTCGAATCCAGCCCGGACCTGCCAAACAACAATGACGGCTGCAACCAAAAAATGGCCAGGCGTTGTGGCAGGTGCCTGTGGTCCTAGTTATTTGGGAGGCAGGGGCAAGAGACTCACCTTGAGCCCAGGAATTGGAGGTTTCTGTGAGCTGTGATGCCATAGCACTCTATCTAGGGTGACAGCTTGAGGCTCTGTCTCAAAAAAAAAAAAAAAAAAAAAAAGTGGAGGCGGAGGTCATGCACGGTGGCTCACTCCTGTAATCTCAGAACTTGGGAGGTCAAGGCTGGTGGATTGCCTGAGCTCACAGGTTTGAGAACAGCCTTAGCCAGAGTGAGATCTTGTCTCTAAAAAATAGTTGGGCATTGTGGTGGGCACCTGTAGTCCCAGCTACTCAGGAGGCTGAATCACTTGAGCCAAGAGTTTGAGGTTGCTGTGAGCTGTGATGCCACTGTACTCTACAGAGGGTGACAAAGTGAGACTCTGTCTCAAAAAAACAAAAAAATGGAGGAGGTCTCCTAAAGGTGCTGAGATCCAGAATGTAGAGATTCAGGAAAGCAGGGCAGGTGGGGCTGTCCAACTCAGTCGGATATGCTAGAAATCCAACTTCCATTCTCCCCACCAAAAAATCACTTGAATGTATATGTGTGTATGTACATGTGTGTGTGTGTTTACTATACTTTTTAAAATATTTGTAACTGTCATGGGGATGCTTGCAGAGGAAGCATTCATTCTACAAATTCAACAGCCCCCTTCACACTGCCCCCACCCCTCTGCAGCTGTACATCAAAGGAAAGTCTTATCCACTAAGTTCAACTGCCCCAGAAAGAAAAAGTTGTGTACAGGTGCACAACTTTAATTTCAAAGATTCTTCCAAGACCCCATGTGACTCAGAAATGGCTACCAAGAAGTTGACAGTCCAGGAATGGTCCCTGATTTTTATCCACGCAACGTCTGGGTTGTGATTCTTTAGAATTGCCACTGTCTCATAGAATCACAAAAAGCCTATGCTGGCCAGGGGCAGGAAGACAATGTTGTGGTCCAGTAAATGTTCTTTCCTTGAGCAGATTTTAGGTTTGTGGGAAGTCATGTTTGTCCTTGAGAACAGGGGTTGTGTGTTGATTTAATAATTGCCCCTTGAACAACCTCTCACCCAGAGTGACCTGCTGGGAAGTCCCCACTGAACTCATTCATTCTACAAATTCATCCAATAAATATGTATGGGCTTTTTTCTCACAGCAGTGAAGAAGCTGGACAATCTTTCCCTTCTCTTGGGTCTTGCCTTCTGGTTGGAGAGAAAGGCAATAATCAGAAAATATACAAATGCAGGAACAGGAAGTGCTACACAGAAAATAAAACCGGGAATGGGATTAAAAAAAAGAAGAAGAATGAGCCCGAGGGCTAAAGGAGAGAGAATTATTAGAGTAGTCATCTTTGAGAGTTGACATTTGAGCAGACACCTGAATGAAGCAAGGACAGCCATGTAGAAATCCTGGGAAGAGCAATTCAGGCAGAAGGAACAGGGGCCACAAAGCCTCAGGGACCGGAACCTTCTGGCATGTTCAAGGAATGAGAAGAAAGCACTTCACACACATGATCTCAATTTATCTTCACAAAGATCACATTAAAAAGCCCCTGTTATTATCTCCGTTTTAAAGATAAAGGAGTAGAGTTTCCAAGATGTTAAGTAGCTTGTTCAAGGTCATCCAACAGGCAAATGGCAGAGCCATCAAAGAACCCAAGTGGTGTGGCTGCGGAGTCCAGGCTCTCAAAGGATTTGAGTTGATATGATAAGTAAGAAGTAACATGTATTACCTGGAAGAGTTGGGTGGAAAGGGACAGAGTGGAAGTGTGGGGGAGGGAACCCCAGAACAAAATCTGTCTTTGTGGATAAAGGGTGGCTTTTCCTTCCGATTGTGGAGACTTGTGGAAGAAAATCTTTCAGAAGAGAGCAACTAGCTGACAAGGAAAACAAAGAACCTACAGTACGTCTGCTGGGGTCCCCAGTGGAGTGTGTGTGTGTGTCCTCTCGGGCTACAGGGGCAGTCGTACTTAGCATATCACTTCAAATTTCCTCCCCATCTAGGAGGAAAAGAGACAGCCAATCAGGGTCCTGCCCGGGCCCTGAGGCTCACTCTGATTGGATCAGCTTAGTCACCTCCTGAACCAATCATAGTGGACAAGAAAATCCAGTGTTTTGATTGGCTTGGGCCTGGGTCAAGGGCTGCCCCCCGGCTTGCTGAGGTTGAGCCCCACACTAACCACCAGGACACGCAGGGAGGGAGGGAGGCCCAGGTCCCCCGGAAAATCAGGGGTTGCATGTAAGGGAGGCAGGAAGAATGCTAGGTGAACTAATACAAATGATCAGGACTGCAGCAGACTTGTGGTGAAATGGCAATAATAAAGACAAATGTCTACCGAGGGCTAATTTCTCCCAAGAAATTTCTCCTGAGCACTATTCTAAGCACTTTACAGATATTAGTGCCATCCTCATTACAACACCTTGGAAAGGTAGTACTATTAGGCCCTGCTTTTCAGATGAAGCAGCACAGAGAAGTTAAAGAACTTAGCCAAGTTTACAGAGGGAAAAAAAAGGGGAGCCAGGAATCAACCCCACGCTTGCAGATTCAAAGACTCTCTTAAGTACAGGTATGTTGTTTAGGGACGTTATAAACACAGGCCCTTTAAACATCCTCTGGTCTTCGCATGGAACGGTGTTTCCATTTCTCTTAGATGTGGGAATAGGAGGGTACTTTATAAAGCAGGTGCTGCAAAACAGAAAAGTGTCCATCTCTCTCTATCCCCCCTTAGTGGCCCTGTCCCGGGGCCTTAGCACACTTTTCCCCTGGCCTGGTTTCAGGTGTGTTCAGGTGCAGCCATCTGCGCAGCGGCTCACGTCCTGCAGGCCCGCAGAAAGGCTTTCAGGGAGAAGGAGCCTGAAATGAAACCAATCCCATTTCCCTGAGCCCTCTTCCTGGTGAGCCAGCTCCAGGCTCGGACGGCAGTTTCTCTTTGTTACAAGCTGTAACTTAGGAGCCCTCGGGGGCCTCAGGAAGCAACAGGCAGAGGGGGTGTCACGCTGCCATGCCTGCCTCTGGCAGCCCCCCCCCCGTGACCACAGCCAGGCTGGCCCAGACAGGCTGATGGGAGGCAAAAAAAAGCCAAGGCATACCTGCTGAGATGCAATTTTGTAATCAGCGTTTAACTTGATTATCTTAAAAATAAGTGAACAATCAATATTGCTAACCTCCGTGGACTCCTGCCGAGACCCGGAATTCAAGCTGAGCCTGGCTTGTGTTCGGCTTCACGTGTCTTCCTGATGGTTCAAGGGAGTCTTCTGTTTAATGTCAACATTTGCTTTTGAACCTTTTTTGCTTACTTGTTTTTCATTATTTGCTTCTGCTTGGCCTTGCTCTAGTGAGAACTACCGAACGCAGAGGCCCTTATAGTCTAACTCGTTCTACATCGTGAGATCCCGTACACCTGTGTGACCCTCAAATGCTGGCTTATCTCGTGCTGATTAGGACACCTTCCAACTGCAGGGGAAGCCGGTGAGATCGATCAGAAAAATGGCTCGCTGGTGACTGCACCCGTTCCCCAGGAAAGGCTGCCTCCCGCCGGGCAGGTGAGACATTCTCCACCACTGGTCCCATTATTGACTCAGGGGCTCTATACTTTCTAAGGCCTTGACCTTCTGGTTACATCAGCAGCAGTAACTCAGCCTGTCACTGTACTGTGCATATCATTCCACTCCAGTGATATACATTCTCCCTCCAGGATTCGTTCCTCCTATTTAAAAAAAAAAAAAAAAAGTTCTCTAGCCATCTGTGGCTTGAAATGCCTTGGTGTTCTGCAGGAATTCCTATTCCTACCACGACTTCTCTTGAGCAGAGCGTCTGTTTCTATGGCAGAGGCAGAGACATGTATCCTCACTTCCAGCTCCTGTGTTCTCTGCTGCTGCAAGGGCTTCCTGAGTTTTGTGTACTTTCATTTATAATGACAAACATGGTTTCTGGAAGGCTGAGAACAGGGAGTATCCACCCTTCTTACTGGAGAATTCAGATGACCTCGCAGACACGGGGGAGCACCCCCCTCACCTCCTCCACCCAATGATTAGTTGGGGTGAAAATTCAGTTGGCTTCACAAAGAAGGTGCAGGATTGCCTTCCACTGGACATTGGGGCTGAATTTCCACGCGGAGATTTCAGATCAAACCTAGAGTTCCATGAGTGCCTATATTCAGTTTCATTTTCATGTTTGTCAACAAACTCAACAAAGCAGTAGCATTACCCTTATTTTACAGATGAGGAAACTGAGGTATAGGAAATAAAGTGAGCTAGCCAAGACCTGGAGCCAGCAGATAGTGATGAAGCCTGAATTTGAGCCCGGTCTTGGGGCCTCTCAGGCTCACGTTCTTTCCCTCCAGCACTCGCCTTCACCCACAGCTCCCCAGCTGGGACGTACTTGAGAGTGCCTCACATGTCTTAGCTTGTCAGAGCCTCAGTTTCCTCATCTATGAATAGGAACAAGAAGTCCTGCTCCTGCAGATGTGAGTTTGAAAAATGAGATCAGGCAGGTAAAGGATGTAGCACAGTTTCAAGCTTGTTAAGTGTTCAGCAGATAATGACAATGATTATTTTCTAGTAGCAGCATTGAAGCTTTTGAAACTTTTGATGACAGTCATTGATCACAGACTTTTCCAGCCAGAAGCCACTTTGAAGACTATCTATTACTCCAGCAATCTCCCACAGACGAGGGGACAGAGGCCAGAGGGTCAAGCTGACCTTCCCATGTTCAAGCAAAGCCAAAGCGGCAGTGACGGACGGGCCTAACGAGCAGATCTGACTTTTGGAACAAAGGACTGTTTATATCTGGCCCGTCAAGCTCCCTAGCTACGTTCTAGGATGCTTGATCTACTTTTTTCTCTTGGGGTGGGGGTGGGAGGGGAATAACAGATGACAATTGAGGAAGAGTTGTGAAGGAAAGGTAGCTACAGGTCTTCCCCTAGACCACTGGTGTCCCTAGGTCAGCATTAGCATCATCTGAAATTTTTTTTGTTTTGTTTTTTGAGACAAAGTCTCACTTTGTTGCCCTTGGTAGAGTGCTGTGGCATCACAGCTCACAGCAACCTCCAGCTCTTGGGCTTAGGTGATTCTCTTGCCTCAGCCTCCGAGTAGCTGGGACCACAGGCGCCCACTACAACACCTGGCTATTTTTGTTGCAGTTTGGCTGGGGCTTGGGTTTGAACCCACCACCCTCGGTATATGGGGCCACCCACATCTGAAAATGTTTTAAAAATACAATTTCTTGGGCCCTAATCCAGAACTCCTGAATTAGAAACTGTGGGTGGAGCCCACCAATGTGTATTGTAACCCTCAAGTGGTTTTGTTGCAGAGTCAAGTTTCAGAGCCATCACCCTCAAAGACAGAATGGAATCTGTGCAGACAATCTTCTCACACTCACACCAGGCCTCCTTGATTGCTTGCAACAACACTCTTTGAGCTATGGAGCTGCAGGCCTCTGGGTCCTTCCTGACACTCTGCGCAACCATCACCAATACAGGGAGGCATGGGAGATAGTCATGTGTTAACCAACATGGAGAGAGTAACCTCCCTGGACCCAAGCCATCCAGTTCAGAAGCAGTTTCTGACATTTCTAAAGTAAAGGTCAAGCTCAGAGTCCAGTCCACATCTGGACCTGCTCAGGGATCTGTTTCCTCCCCTGTCCTCTCGCTCCATGGTGCCGGCTTCCTTTGCTAATGTAGGAGCCAAACTTGGCATTAAACAAACCTGGAGGAAGGCTCTCCTGTGCTGGGCTGGGTTGGACTAGCAGGAGTGTGAACCAGCTGAGGGCCTTGGTGAGGCTCCGACCTCGTTCAGCTCGGGGCTCCCTCTGTCAAAATGTCAATGTGTGATGGACAGGGGGAGCGACACAGATGTCCCTGTCTCGCTGCTTCTGGGCTCTGGAGTAAGTTTCACAACGCATTGTTTTCTCATCTGTAAAATGGAAATAGCAACACCCGCTTCTCAAGACTGTTTGCAGGATTAATGATGGCACAAGTAGGCTTTCGTGCCTAGTCTCTAGATCACGAGAGATACATATTATTATGTACATATTATCTCGCATGACCTAGAGGAACTGCCATCTTTGTCATCCGTACCTCAATCAGGATATTGGGTCAGCAGGTGAAAGAAAAATTCACTTAAAGTGGAATACTCACAAAAATGTGGCATAATAAATGTTCTATTTAAACATAAACATATATATTGTATTAATCTGACCTTTTGATATAGGGGCCAAGACTTTTCCTTTAAGAACATGCCATGAATTAACATATCCATCACTTGTTTTTCCACCTCAAATCCCTGACTGCTGGTTTGGGTTTATTTAAAGTGTAGTTTTTCCAGTCACTGGCAAAGTTAGGAAGTTCAGGGAAGGGTGGCACAAGGAAGAATGTGGCCAGCAGGGATGAGTGTAGGTGACAAAGACACCCTCTTGGACCAGACTCCGGCCCAGCTCCTCAGGGCCCATTCTCCACCAGACCTCACCCCTGACCCTCAAAAACTTGAACACAGTTTCTAACTGTTCACGACCACGTCCCTTGTGTTACCAGCCACTGTGAACCTGAGCAGTCATTTCCCACAGGGCGCTGCTCACCCGGAAGGCCAGAAGAGACATCTGGACATTGTTTATTCACTTTCAAGCTACTGTCATAGATAAGTTGGGGAACTGGACTCCCTGGTACTGGTCAGGGACCCCGGGCACTATGTGTGCCCAGTGAAGTGTTGACTAACTATAAATTTAATCTAGAATAAAAGATATAACCACTTTAAGATAGGAGGTACTGCGTAACCTTATAGCCTGCAGGAGGAATCTGAGTATACTGTGATGAGTAATAACATTGCTTTTGTTTTACTTTTATTGTGAAAATAGAGAGAACAAAGGGAAAGAGGACGGGAGAACAGGTCTTTGAGAAGATATCCTTGCTGTTGTCCAGAATTGCTGGCTTTCTGAAAATAAAAATAGAACTGTTGATCTCTCATCACTTGTCTGTCGATAGGCTTGGGTGACAGGGTAGGCGGCTCCTTGGTCCTATGGCACTAGCACGGGTGCGTCTCCCTTACAGAGCCTGCCTGAGGAAACTCAAAACTGCCAAAAGCACTTCCGATTCTTTCAGCCAACACTTAATAGGGCCCCCATCTCCCAGTATGTCGAGCACTCTTTCATACTTCTGGGAAAAAAGGAAAGCCCAAACAGAAAATTCTCTGAAAATGGCATAAAAAGGCAGAAGAGATGGGAAACGAATGATAAAAGAAAATTAAAGAATTAATCTGGGGCGATAGGGTCATCTGAGTGGTAAAATTCTGAAAAGAAAAATTGGGGGCAGAAGGGAAGACGCTTTCAAAGAAATAACACAAGAAAACTCCAGTCAAGTTCACAAGTATCCATTTTGAAGGAGCCCAGTGAATATCCAGCAGGTTGGGGGGAAAAAAAGCATGTACAGAAACACACATATATCAGTGTGAAATTTTAGATGCCAGGAACTTTTTGTTAAATCCTAAAATCCTGTGGGAAACAAACAAACACACAAACAATTAGAACAAAACAAGTACAATGTAAGAGAACACATCCGAGGGGAAAAGCCCATAAAAAAAACAGCAGTCAGTCTGGAAGGAAGTTTTCTAAGGTGGGATAAAAAGAATTTAATGATTATCTGACATGTCCAGGCATTTGTAAAATAACTAAAATGGGTATTTAACTAAATATAAGCTCCTTGAGGACAGGGATTTTGTTTAATTTATTCACTGATGATCTCCAATGCAAAGAACAGGGCCTGGCAGATAGTGGAAACTTGAAATTAATTGTGATGGAGATGGAGAGTAGGTACATAGAAAACTGGGAGAAAATGATGCACTTTTAAACTCCAGGAAAAACAAACAGTTGCACAAAAATGGAAACACAATTATAGTATACCATTATTGTATATGCTTAAGAGTGAATCATAAAATATAATCGTAATAATATAAGCAATAATCGGTGATGTAAATGAAAATTGACTTAGAGCTACAGGTGTATTAGAAGAGGGAGAAAGAGAGGAATGGGGACAAGGGTGTAGGCAAGGCAAATCCTCATCTTCCATAGCAGAAAGGTAGACAGAAGTGTGTGCACAGAGAGAACTGAGTTGAAATTACTTAGGCTCGGGGCCCGTAGCTCAGTAGTTAGGGCATTAGCCCATACACCAAGGATGGCGAGTTCGAACTCTGCCCAACTCTGCCTGCTAAACAAGGACAACTACAACAAAAAAATACTTGAGCATTGTGGCAGGTGCCTGTAGTCCCAGCAAATCAGGATGCTGAGGCAAGAGAATGGCTTAAGCCCAAGAGTTTGAGGTTGCTGTGAGCTGGGATGCCACAGCACTCTACTGAGGGCAATATAGTGAGACTGTCTAAAAAAAAGAAAGAAAGAAATTACTTAGATATGGGGTGGTGGGAAGGGATGAGGAAGAGCAATATTTTTATTTTATGCTTTTTAGTAATATTTGATTTTTAACCTTATGGTTGTAGTATTTTTAAAAATGATGTTTTTTTAAAGTGGAGGAAGACTCTGATTTAACTGTGCTAGAAATATTGAATTAAATTAAAGAAACAAATTCTTACGCACAGTGGTCATATGTAAGTAGGCAAACGCAGAGGATCTGGGTAATTTTTTTATAGTTTCCCTAGGCCCCCCAAATACCCAAGTGTGTGTGTGGTTTTCCCACAATCTCCTCCTGAAGGAGGGTAGAGCACAGCTCGGGTCTCTTCCAATAATACGTCTTCTGCCCTCCTCATTTCAGGGCTCTCCCCCTCTATTTGGCTCCTGCTTCACCCCCTGGAAGGCATTTGTGTATACATGGGTTTCATTTAGATCTCAGATCAGCGTGGGGAGGAAAACGTGACCTTCCCAGATCCAGGCCACAGGAGAAGCTGGGCCTGTCGCGTGTGGAGTCAGGTGCTGGCCCAGCTCTACCAATCTCAGGCAGGCACCACTTGTTCCAGTTTGGGGATGACTCAGTCTCTCTGAACGTGCAGAACTGCTTGCTTCCTTGAGTGAGGGAACCCAATGAAAACTGAGGTTTGTGTTCTCCCAAACCAGAGGTTTTTCAAGCTCGGAGTTTTTCAGTGTTCCTCTGAATTTTGGGTACAGCCATTACAGAGCTAAAAGGCTCTGGGGTTTATGACACATAGCTAAGCCATGCTGGCTGCGTCTTGACCGTGACCACACATGAACACTGCAGCTTCTCTGTGATTTGGTGGGTAGGCCTCTCAAAGTGTAAAGAGAAATGGTAACTCCATGCTTAAAAAATAGGCTGATTCTAAAATTACAATTAATGAGTCATTTGGAAAACAATAGCATTAATTAAAATTACTTTTATGGAGTAAACAAGTTCTTTACTCTTTTCACTGATCACACTCATTTCCGTCTGTAGATGGACGCACTGGTCCCTTGCTACTCAAAGTCAGATCTCTGGACCAGCAGCACCGTCAGTGTCACCTGGGAGACATAAATTTAGTGAAGTTAATAGATGGAATTTTTTTTTACTTTCCGAGCGCTGTGCAGCTCAGCACATCATGTGTAAGAATTGGCCGGGATTTCTAAGAACATTAGTACAGAGGTCAGGGCACTAAAAAAAAAAAAAAACGGACCCTGGAGAGCACTTTTGAGCTTACAAAGCTTTTTTAATCCATAATCATACTTGGGTTATTTGACTTCTTTAGATCTTTTCCTCACTATAAAATGTGATGGTTGAAGTAGAAAGGCTGGTCTCTAAGAAGTCCCTGAAGACATGACCTGTCACAGACCCGCTCCCTAGTAACCCCGAGTTCCTAGCTCCTCTGACAGTTGGTGACAGAAGCCTGGTGTGGTGCTGAGGAGTGTGACTTTGACCACCTGGGTCCAAATCTGAATCCCAGCTCAGCTAAATTTAACTTAAGACTTTGGGCAAGTTTCCTTGAATGTCCTGAGTCTGCCTCCTCATCTCTAAATAAAAGAGGCACATTAGCTCATAGGATTGTAGTGAGGATTAAATAAGGGCCACAAAAAAATTTGTAAGTATTCATCAAAGTGACACCTTCCTCAATGTTGCCTCTCCCCTTGATCCTCAGCCCAAGTTCACTTAACATCTCAGCTAACTCTTGAGAATCCTCAACTAGGATTTGTAATGTAAGGAACCCCAGTACTGTCGTACAGACAACTCACCATTTAAACTGTGTCTGGAAGACTTTCAGGAACAGCTCAACGTCACAGTGTCTGGAGATTGCAGGTCTTTAGGAAGCGTAAATGAGGTCAGTAGGGAGGAGTCCTAACCCAGTAAAACTGAGACCTTCCAAGAAAAGAGCTTCTTCTCTCTGCCACATGAGGGGCGGTGAGGTCTGCACACCAGGAAGAGCCTTCACCTGACTGTGCTGGCACCATAAGCTTGATTTCCAACCTCCAGAGCTGGGAAACCCGTGGTTTGTGTATGTGCACGTGTGTACATTAGCCACCCAGTCAAGGGTGCTTGTTATGGCAGCCAGGGAGTGACTAAGATGAGTCCACAGAGGGAGTTTTCCTGAATGGGCCATACCCTAAGTGTGTTCAGAGCCTGGAAGGTTACTGGACATTTAAAATTGCCTAGCTGTGTCTTAACCAATTCCAATTCTTCTGACACAAGAAGGTAAATGTCAGGGAAGGATGGTCTTCACACTTGCAAGCTGACAGCTGCATATTCCACTACCCTTTAGCTGATGTTGCTTCCCAAAGACCACCCGACTTGCACCCTTGGACCCTACACCCACTAGGTGTGTTCTCAGTTCCTAACTCTCAGAGCTGCTCTTAGGACCATCAGCCCCAGGATTCTAATTCTGTTGGGTACATTGAGTGTCTTACTGTCTTTGAAGTCAAAATTTTTCCCTAAAACTTTTCATATTATCCCCTAAATACCTGAACACTGCATTAAAAACTTAGTTGTGAATGTATTAAGGAACAGGAAGAAAGCCAGATCCACTGACTTTCAGTTGTACAATGATAAACAAAGGAGAGTGCAGCCTTGCCAGGAGGAAAATGTTTCAGGAGAAATGAAAAGCTGTCAAAGTCAGCTTAAAAGGTCACCAAAGGAATGACCTAATTACACTTATGTCTTCTATATGATGAAGATGAGGGTGGTTCTGGATGACAGTTTGGATTTAAGTAAACACCAGCACCCCTGCTCTGTCCAGCACCAGTACAAATTATCAAACAGGTAAAAGAGCAAGAAATGACCGTTACATTCCTCTGCACTGAGGGACAGGACAGCGGGCCTGAAGGAGACAAAAGGCAGGGCTACAGTCATGATGCTGGAAAGAACTGGGCACACCTACACCTCATACTAACCTTCACAACTGTTCTTCTTAGAATATCCCATTTTAAACTACCACCTCATCACAGCAAAACATTCTGTAAATTCTAACAGTTACAAGATAACCTATTTCCATTTAATGTGACTGTTTCTCACAGTTAAAACCCAGAGACTATTTATCTGCATTTTCTACAAACCATGCTTAGTCATGAGTTCTGCATATGTGAACATGAAGTTTTAACTACAGTCTCTGTTGGGCACCTATGTGCCAGGCACAAAGAACTACGGGCCCGTCGTCTAGTAGGATAGGTCCCAGCCGCACTTGGGGCTTTCAGTTCTCTGTCGTGGCCTTGTGCTTTAGGATCATAATCTCAGGTCAAGATGAAGGATTGCTTTTGTGCTTTGTATACAACAGCTTCATCTGTCTCACTCAACTGTTTCCTAGTACAAAACATTTTTATAGGGTGGCGCCTCAAAGGAGTAGGGCCCCATATGCCGGAGGTGGCGGGTTTAAACCCAGCCCCAGCCAAAAACTGCAGCAAAAACAAACAAACAAACAAACAAAACCATCTTTATAGAATTTTCCTTTAGGTGTACATCTTTCTAGATTTTTCTTTGCGGAGGGAGAAGACATCCTGTGTGGCTGCTCACTTTATGAGATGTGGAAACTGACATAGCTTACCTTCTGAATAGTTGTAACTGGTAGCCATCTAGGGGTTCGATGACAAAAAAAGGCAATTAAAGGTATGTTTGCTGAAATCGCTTAGCTTATATTCCTTGCTATGAATTGTAGGTTACCATACACAATTCACACTTAGGAGCTAAGCTTATTACACTGAATTCTAAAATCAAGTGATTATCAATCTCGATCAAGCTGTAGAGGCCTCACAATTTGAATTCCAACTAAACTTTTTCTTTTTTAACAAGCAGTATTTTTATAGCAGAATGTCTTTAGCAAAATCCTCATTGCAATTTCACTTACTTTCTTTCTTTGGGAAGCTAGATAAGAACTGAACTTGCTATGATTTAAAACTTATATAACTTCCCCATTGAAATTGGTTTCATATTAAACAAAAAATATTCTGTCCTCACTTCTTAGGAACCTCCCCAACAGACAAACCATTATGTGATTGATCTTTTGTATACTAGACCAAATGGCAACATTATACTGGAAAAGCAGACTATTGTTAAATAACACTCTCCAATTTTGGTGAGACTAGCTTTAAACCATCCCAAATTGGGAGATATGCCACTTGAGTTATAAAGCCCATTTCCCCATTAACATGAGAAAGGAAAACAAACAAACAAAAAAAAGTATCTCTCTTAAAGCACTATATAGTTAAAAACACTGAAAATTAAATTTCCATGGCTATCACTTTGATGTAATGTACAAGGCAAGGTAAGACTATAAATACACAAAATGTAATATAGAATTTAATTTTATCTTTAAGAAGTATTCTGAAATCAAAGGCGATAATACATGCATCAGGCACATCCAACAGAAGACTTTATAATGGTTTACATTTCCTTTTTATTTATTCCTTGAAACTGCCCGTATTGCAGGTTTTTCATGGATGAAATATGGAACTGAGCAGATTCTTTTTTTCTACAAAATTATGGTATAAACTTGCTCAATTTTCTATCTTAT
>CAUYON010009519.1:0-14484 GCA_963573935.1 Arctocebus calabarensis | reverse complement strand
TTGGGCTTCTTCCATGACTTAGCAATTATGAATTGGGCTGCAATAAACAATCTGGTACAGATATCTTTGTTGTAATGTGATTTTTGGTCTTCTGGGTATATACCAAGTAAAGGAATTATAGGGTCAAATGGCAAGTCTATTTTTAGATCTCAGAGTGTTCTCCAAACGCCTTAAAGAAAGATGGTGACTTTCCCTCTTTCATATTTACATGGATGGAGCTGGAACACATTCTCCTTAGCAAAGTATCTCAAGAATGGAAGAAAAAGTATCCAATGTATACAACCCTAATATGAAGCAAATTTATATCTTTCATGTGAAGGCTACAACCCAACTATTGCACAAAAAGACAAGAAGAGGGAGGGACGGGGAGGGAGAGGGTGAGGGAGAGAGAGGATAAAGGGTGGGATCACACTTGAGGTGCAGCTTTGAAGGGTCAGGAGAAACCTACTAAATACAGAACACAAATGTTTTCACACAGTAAACGAGAAAATCTCATGAACATTATGTCAAACAGGCGGATGAAAATATTTCAGATTGTATGTGAGGCCCGCACACTGTACCCCATGATTGAAATAATGTACACAGCTATGATTCAATGAAAAAAAAATAAAAATAATTATAAAAAAAATAGTAGCTTTAGCTCAAGGATTTTCCTGATAACAAGACACAAAGAAAACAAATAACAGTGTCTGAATCTGTTAATACTTTTTTAAAATCTGTGCAATAAACTCTTCACATATTCTTGTCACGGAAGGAGCATTGTCTATACATACACTCAATAAATTCACCAACTCAGCCCAACTTCAGGATATGTATCTTAAAAGTAGTTAAAGGTATCTGTTCCCCATGTTCTGTATGCAAGAGTGCCCAAAGCAAAGTAACTTTTCGTAGCAAAGAAATTCTTCTGTTCTTACCTAAATATAAAACCAGAGGTGTGTTAGTAGTGTCAATTGATTCATCCAAAGCAATTGAATAATATATATTTTCCTTTTGAGATATTGCATGAAGTAGTTCTGTTATGTTGCAAGCCAATTGATGCTGCTGATCAGTTATGGTTCTTTAAAGAAGCATTTGTTTGTACTTTGAAATGTCATCAGGGTCTAATCATCCTACAAGTTCAATAATGCATTATTTCACAATTTCTACATCACTGAATGGCTTCCTTTTATTTCCAGAGTATGAAAACTATTCTATAAGTTCTTAGTGGCTTTTTTCTAGTTCTAATTTCTGCTTGGAAGAATTGTGTTTGCTTTTACTTGACATCTTTTAATTTCTACAGTGCAACCTTTTGCACCTGTCCCTGTAATTTTAAATATTTGTGAATTTGATATGAGTATTATAATGCTAATGAGCACTGAATTTCTTTAATGTTATTACAGTGTCACAAAGCAAGCAAATCATCTTATACTTAGCAGAAACAAGATACTATTGCAATTCCTAATCCTCACGTAAAATCTGTTTTCTTCGGTGTACCACTGTCTAAAGCTGATGACAAACTGGTGCACTCGACCACCATCAACTCTCACCAACCAGCCTCCTGCAGCTGTGGCTCCAGTCAGGCAGGGAAAGTTAGAACTAAATCATCGGCATAGCAGTTGTCAATTTAGCCCTTGTGTTTTTGTAATGTTTTAATTGTGTTGATCAATCCAGGGGAATTATTTCATTGATAATTATTTCATCCTTTGGTATTTTAAGTATGTTAGTTTTTTAAAAAGTATAAAAGATGAACTAAAATATATTAATACAATTAAAATTATTTATTTTGTAAAAATTGAATTCTGTCAAAAGGCCTCACATAAGAACCTAGAAGACTACAGGCAGCCTTAAGAGTGCAGGTTCCTGGCAGTACCCACAGCTCGGTGTGTAGGGCGGCCACCACATACACCAAGGCTGGCAGGTTGGAACCCAACCTGGGTCAGCTAAAGTCAAAAATGACAACTGCAACAAAAAAATACCTGGGCATTGTAGTGGGCGCCTGTAGTCCCAGCTACTAGGGAAACTGAAGCAAGAGAATCACTTAAGCCCAAGACTTTGAGGTTGCTGTGAGCTGTGATGTCACAGCACTTTACCAAGGGTGACATAATGAGACTCTGTCTCAAGAAAAAAAAAAAAAAAAAAGAAAGAAAGAAAAAGATTTCCGGTTCCCCACCCCTGACCTACAAAACTAGTTTATTGTGAGAATAAATTTAGTCAATATATATAAAGATTTATACTGCTAGTGCCTGGCACATGGTAAACATACAAGGAACATTAGCCATTATTATTTTTGGTTAATAATAAACATAATTATTAGGTTGTATTTCAAAAGATAGTGACCTGTACTTGATATTTTAATCTTCCTTTTCTATTACAAAGCTCTAAAACTATAACCAATATGGAATGTTTCTTTTGACTACCAAATACTCTAATATTGCAAACTTTGAAATATTTATGCAAAATATTATTTAATATTTCTGCTATATGACCTATTATATGAAATCATCATGTCACAGATGAAGACATATTAAAAGCAACATCCATTAAACTTTCCCTTGCAATCCTCAAAACATTATCTCATTTCAAAATGTTCATTATCCTAGAGAAAATAAGTTAAATGTAAGGAATCCTATGCTTTATTTGTTCCTTCCATGCAGATAATATTCAGAAATTTAGGTAATACTATATTTTTCAAACAATCTACCAAATCTATTTCTTTGGAATTCTTAATAGGCTGAAAAAATTGTTACAGTATTTAAAATTTGTTTGTTTCTTAATGTATTAATTATACATTATCTAGTAGCAGCCAGACAAAAGATATTCTAGCAGGACACCTGTCGCTGAAATGGCTGACTTTTCAGCCACACCTTGCCGAAACATCTTTTAAGGCTGAAATAATTCTCAGCTTATAACAGAGACAGCAGAAGGTATGTATTATTTCTTTCTCGAAGCCTTTGTTTCTCAGTGAAACAGACTGCTTGCCATCAGCTGACCACTCTTGTAGAAATGTTTCTGTAACTGACATTATTCAGCCTCTCAAAAAACCACTTTTAATCCAAGCTTACGATTAGTAGAATTCTTCTGAAGTGCATAGAAATATTAGCAAGGCATTCCATAGAAGGCACTCTTAAGAAGGTTCCTTTTATTCTGCTAGTCCAGGAGAAATGACCTGTTAATATTATTTTTCAGGAAAAGTTGTACTTCAAAGAGTTCAACACTTAGTGAATAATTCAATCAGTAATAGTTGCCTTTAAAATAGTAAGGGCCAGTGCTGTAGTACAGTGTAGAAATCCTTATTCACCAAATATTTCTGATCCCTTGCTACATTTGGGATTTTCCTTCCTGGTTTCATTTTTTTCTGCTTGTCTTAAGTGAGTCTTTGTGTGTAGTTCTTGCCCATGGTGTCATGAACAGGAGTAACATGGGTCACTTCTGGGCCAGAGCATTTAATTGTCCAAGTAAGACCCACATGAACTGTCTTTCCTGTGGCCACAGTGATTGGCAGCATTTCAGATTGTGACCGCACCATCCATCAGCCTGGCCTCTGAAAAACAATGAAGAGCAAAACTGTCAAGATAGCTGCACTGGAAATATAGAGTGTGCAAAACAATAAAAATGTGTGCTGTCCATTGAGACTTTTCATGTTGTTTGTTTCCACAGCACAACCACCCCTAACCTGACTGATGCACACACAGAATTACAGATGAAAATCTGTGACCATCTGAAGAATAAATTGGAAAAGATAAGCTGACATTTTTTAAAAAATTAGTATTTTAGTGTTTAATGGTGTACTTATTTTTATTGGCAATAGGCTGTCAATTTTGTTTCATAGAAATTTAGATTTTAAAATGTGATCCATGATTCATGACGTCAATACCTGAGTAGTCACTGTAAAGCAAGCACTCACAATGAATATTTGCAATATCGTAAGCTTTATTTCCAATAAACATGTGATTATAACTAACACAATTTCTTTATTAGAGAGAAGAACCAGTGTGTGTTGTTTTGTGCAAATGCTCTACCACTGATCTACACTACACCCCCTCGTGTGAGTTGTTTTGTAAGTCAGTTATAACTTATGTTCAGTAGAAATAATATTTCTTTAGTTTATTCATTTTTCATGATAGATTAAGTTGTAAAAACTATTGTATTGTCATAACAAAAATAAAACATAATAATTAGGAAAAAATCATCATACATCTATACAGTATTCTATTTCTGATGGGGCCACCAAGTTATATGGTTGCTCTCCTTGATTTGATCAGAAATAAACTCCCCTCAAACCTCTTCATTTTCTGTAATAGTCCATTGATGTACTATAATTCATCACATACCTAAATCTTCTGTGCATTGTTTTGAATTTTTACTAAACTCTACCTTCTAAGGATGATGAGTCATGTATGTCTAGAACTTAACAATAAAAAGCTTAGAAAATATTCTTAATTTCCTTTTCTAACTATCTTCTAACTCTGCAACTAGTGGGAAAGAACCAGGGGAGCCTATTAATACCTTCCATATTTAATGCATTTCAAACTATTTCCACTTAATTTTAGATTTTCCAGGCCTAACAACACAAGTATTCTTTGCCACTTGATTAAATTATGATGTCTCAGTCAGTTCAAGCTGCTATAACAAATAGCATACACTGGGTTGCTTGGGTAATAAACAGTTCTTTCTTATAGTTCTGGAAGCTGGGAAGTCTAAAATCAAGGTGTAAACTAATTCAGTTTCTGGTTAGAATTCTTTTCCTTGTCTGAAAACTTCATGTTGTATTTTCACATGGCAGACAAAAAGAGAGCATCTCTCTTTTGTGTCTTTTTATATGGGCATTAATCCCATTGGAAGGGTCCCACCTTTATGGCCTAATTACCCCCAGAGTCTCACCTCCTAATACCATGACAATGGGGATTACAGCTTCAACACATGAATTTGAAAGAATATAAACATTTGTTTCATAACTTAAGACAACCCTCCATTGCTTATTATTTTCATTATTCTTCTCAGATGCTTCTCTAATTTTGTGCTGTCACAAATTCAAAAACTAAACAATGACCAGCCAAGCGCGGTGGCTCACTCCTATAATCCCAGCACTGTGGAGGCCAAGACAGGTGGATTACCTGAGTTCATGAGTTCAACCTGAGCAAGAGCAAGACCCCCATCTTTAAAAATAGCCTGGCATTGTGGTGGGTTCCTGTAGTCCCAACTACCTGGAAGGCTAACGCAAGAGATTCACTTGAAGCCAAGTGTTTGAGATTGCTGTGAGCTAAGAAGCCATAGGGCACTCAACGAAGGGTGACCAAGTAAGACTCAGTCTCAAAAAAAAGAAAACAAATGTGAACAATGACCAAGTTTCAGAAATCATGGCTTATAATGACACACTATTATGGTGTATCCAGAAAAGAACCTATAATTGGTAAGTATAAAAGAACTCATGATTATTAATTTTATAGTTTTAGAAGATTTATAGTTTAGGTAGTATTTTCATAATTAATTAGACTAATACCCTAAGAACTTATTTTAAAGTACTTAATTCTATCTCATTCCCTATGCAATAAATGATATTTTTGTCTGTAAAATAGTATAAAGTCAACTTTCTTTTATTAATGGGTTTCACAAATTTCTATAACTCTTCGCAAGGTGTATACAAGGCAATGATGCTGTTAGGAAACTAAATCACTCTATCTTGGATGACTCAATATAAATCATGTGAAATTAATTTATTTAACAACTGAAATTTGGAGTCAGTATTAAAATTTAATTTTTTCCTAGAAGAATAGACAGTGATTTCTTCCAGTATATGTGTCTTACTTTGATTAAAATTCTCCTGTTATGCTGCACAGATGAAACAACAAATATTTTTGTTTTAAACGATAGCACTAGATACAAGCACCAAGGCCAGAAGATTGGACACAGATGTCAAAGGATAGTACACATCTGTGCACTAACGCAGGTTCTCAAAACTCCATACTATAAGGTCAGATGAAAATAACAATTTTTATCTTCTGATCATTGCTATATAACAGAAACAGATCAGCAGCCACTAATATTTCTATAATCTTTTCCTAAGCAAATTTCAAAGCATATGCAACTTCAACATGAACATGAAGTATTATGTTGACATGCTGACTCATTTCTACTTTTACCTGCTGATTAAAAAAAGCCACATCTACTCACCTCTAGTATATTTGAGTGTGATAAATTAATCCATGTGTACAAGAAATGACAACTAATATATATTCAGTTATTAACTATCTAGGATTTCAGAAAGTTGAAGCAATGTAATGAAAATTTATTTAAAATAAAAACTTTATAATATTTGTTTAGTAGAGTGAAGTTAAATTTTTTCATTTGTATAGCATATTCCAAATATGACAAAATGAAGCCATTCAGAAAGGACTAAGGTAATCAATAAGTATTACAACATTGCCATTGGTAATCTGCAAGGCAGAGAATCTATGGACAGATAGTTACAAAGTGGTCATTAATCCACTTGTTTTAAATGATTTTGAGGCAACTTATAACTATAACATAGGGACAAGAAACGTAAAACCATTAAGCCAAATTAACAGACAAAAATCAAATCTAAAAGGTGAGGATGGGAAATTAAGCAGAAAACTTTGTATTAACTAAATTCTCTATCTACAGAAAAAGGATTAAATATGAATGAAAAGATTGTAAATAAATAAATACTTTTGGGAAGCACCAGGTCCTGCTGCAGGGGGGAGAGCTACAGATGCCAAGACTGAGACTGCCACCACCACCATGACAGGGTCTTGCTCTGCTGCCCAGCCTGCAGTGGCCTAGATGTAGCTCACTGTAACCTCCAGTTTCTGGGTTCAAGCCATCCTCCTGCCTCAGCCTATTGCATAGCTTGGAGTACAGGCATGCACTACCACACCTGGCTAATTTTTTTATATTTCATAGAGATTGGGGGGGGGGGGTCGTATTGTATTGCCCAGGCTGGTCATGAACTCTTGGCCTCAAGCAGTCCTCTCATCTCAGGTAATGGGACTGTAGGTGTGAGCAATCATGCCTGGCCTCTTTCCTCATTTCTTTTGATATAACAAGCAAATACAGATATTTGCCCCTTGTTTACGTAAGAGTGTTATACTCAGGGGTGGAGGCAAGATGGCGAACTAGAGCCAGCTTTCCACAGAGGCTCTCCTCCAAAAGGAGAGTTAAAGAACAGAACTTTAGCAAGAAAGTCGATGGTTCAGATCTAAGCCAAGAGAAAAGTTTGAAGAATGCATATCAACCCTGTGGAGGTGAGTTGCAACCCCAAGGATACAAACAAAAGGAGAGAACCTCTAAAAATTGGATGGCCTTCCCCTAATAGGGTGCCATGGCCCCCTGCCACGCATAAAACTGAATAAAACTGTATATATCCTCTACCTGCAATTTTGAACTCCCAGCACTCCCCTCCACTCTGACCCTGTGGTCTGGAGGCCTGTCCCCCATGGAGTCCAGATTCTTGGGCATTTTCTCGAGGGGTGTGGACCAGGCATGGGCTGTTGCTGATCTGTGCTGATTCTCCAGCACGGGACAAAGGGGAGGACGGTCAACCGAGAGCAAACCATACAGGAGTGGCGGTGCCCCAAGGCACAGAGCAGCAGCTGCAGCAGTGGGGACAATTGGGCTCACACCACTAGGGATATTTTGAAAGAACACTCCCAGTCTCTCTGGGCAACCAGAAGAAGTGAGGCATCTTCTTCGGCCGCCACTGGCAGAACAGATCTGGGACAGAAACACAGGCCCCAAGAGTAAGGGTATGCCCAAGGCAGTACTGGACTGAGAGGAGTGCAGGGACTAGAATATGGGTGGGCAAAGACAGCAGACTCTCAGAGCAGGGCTAACCCAGAGGTCTGTTTCACTGAGCTTCAGATGCACCCGGCTCTCAGGGGATCATAGCTGAGACAAAGATGGGCAGTCATAGGCTAGAACTGACAGCTGAGTGCCGAGCTCTGGCTGCATTCACCCTTCACCCCAACACAAATGGGTGCCAAAACTGGGAAGGGACACAGACAGGGGTGAGTGGCTCAAACAGCATCTAATTTGCAGGGGAATATAGCTAGGAGGAAAACAAATTCTGCAAAGTCGTTCTGTTCTGTCAGCAACATCAATCAGGGGCAGGGCTGGAACTGAGTGAACGACCCCAGCCCCCATTAAGCACCTGAGGTCGTCAGGACTCACCTCCGCCTACTGAATAGTGACAGAGAGTGGCAGCCTGGCTGAGGAGATATAGATCTCCCTGTGACTCAGGCAGGTGCAAACCCTATAGCTTCTGCTCATTGGAGGGAACTGGATCACAGCCCTGTGGGGTTACGAGTGACTCGGTGTGACAGAGGTGCAAGGTGGAGAAGGAGGCATCAACCTTCCCAGACTAATTTATTTGCTGGATGGGTCCTTCTGACCTCACAGATCACCAGACTGAGTCATATTTGAGCAATCAATTGATTTGGACCTCTTCAACTGGGTCAATCACCCAAGGACTGTCCAAAGTGGTCAGATGAAGTGGTGATGGGAAGGTTTGTTTTTCCATTTTTTGCCTATGGGGGGGCAGGGTGACTTAATTGCTGGTATTTTTCCATAGCTGAGCTGTAACTGATTTACTAGGGTAAAAGACAGAGACCAGCTGAAAATAAAACAGAGCCACTTAGCCCCACCACACCAAGAAGGCCCCCAGTTTCTCAGGCAGAAGCACTGTACAAGTCCTTGGCAAAGCTCTAGGAGAAAAGGTACAGATACCAGTCCCAGGTTTTGGGCAAAGGAGTAGCAAATCACTAGTCCTGGAGCACCCAACCCAACTTCTCCTTATCTACTCATCTAGCCAAACGGTGTAAAATACTCATAGGGCAGAATCAGCAGAAAAACTTTGGTAACACGAATAACCAGCAACACCCACAAGGAATAATTTGGCAGACACAATTGAGGATCCCATTCATAAACACATGGCTGAGATGTCAGAAACTGAACTCAGAATTTGTATTGCAAATATGATCAATAAAATAGAGGTAAAATTGGGTTTAGAAATTCAAGGAGCACTTCAAAAACTGTCTCAAGAATTCAATAAATTCAAAGACAAAATCACCAACAATTTTGACACATGGAAACAAGAATTTGCAGCTTTCAAAAATCAGAGAAATACAGTAGAATCCCTCAGTAACAGAAAGGAGCAAGCAAAAGAAAGGATTTCTGACATTGAAGACAAAGCTTTCAAATGCTCCCAAACTCTCAAAGAAGAAGAGAAATGGAGAACAAAAATGGATCATTCAGCTCTGGGATAATTGAAAGAAAACCAATACTCACCTAAGAGGGATCCCTGAAAATAATGAAGTGGCTTTGCAAGGCACAGAGGCTCTTCTTCATGAGATTATGAAAGAACTTTCCAGACATACCAATAGATTCTGAAATTCAGATAGCAGACAGTTTCAGAAACATAGCACAACTCAACCCGAATAAGACATCCACCAGGCACATCATAAGTAACTCCACTAAAGTTAACATGAAGGAGAAAATTCTGAAAGCAGCCAGATGTAAGAAAACCATAACCTACAAGGGGAAGAATATTACAATAACTGCAGATCTCTCTGCTGAAAACTTTCAAGTTAGAAGACGGTAGTCATTGGCTTTTAATCTCTTCAAACAAAATAACTTTCCACCCAGGATCTCGTATCCAGCTAAACTGAGTTTCATTTATGATGGAGAAATTAAATACTTTAATGACATTCACATGTTCAAGAAATTTGCCATAACTAAACCAGCTCTCCAGGATATTTGCAGACCTATCCTCCACAATGACCAGTGCAATCCTCCACCACAAAAGTAAACCAACACAGAAACTTTTGATCAAATTCCAACTTCCACGGTGGCAAAAGGATTAAAAATGTCCACTGGACTTTCGAAAAACTCAATATCCAAAATTCTATCAGGCTTATCAATATTGTCAATTAATGTGAATGCCTTAAATTATCCTCTAAAGAGGCACAGGTTGGCTGACTGGATACCAAAACTCAGGCCAGATATCTGCTGCATACAAGAATCTCATCTTACCTATCTTAAAAGATAAATACAGACTCAGGGTGAAGGGATGGTCATCTATAATCCAGGCAAATGGAAAGCAGAAAAAAGTAGGTGTTGCAATTTTATTTGCAGATACAATAGGCTTTAAACCAACAAAAGTAAGGAAGGATAAAAATGGGCACTTCATATTTGTTAAGGGTAATACTCAATATGATGAGATTTCAATTATTAATATTTATGCACCCAACCATAATGCACCTCAATTTATAAGAGAAACTCTAACAGACATAAGCAACTTGATTTCCTCCAGCTCCATAGTAGTCGGAGATTTTAACACTCCTTGAGCAGTGATGGATAGATCCTCCAATAAGAAGCTAAGAAAAGAAATTTTAGATTAAGCTTAACTATTCACCATTTGGATTTAACAAACATCTACAGAACATTTCATCATAATAAAATTGAATACACATTCTTCTCATCAGCCCATGAAACATACTCCAAAATCGATCACATCTTAGGTCACAACAAAAAATTTAAAAGAATACAAATTATTCCTTGCATCTTCTCGGACCATCATGGAATAAAAGTTGAACTCAGTAGCAACAGGAATCTGCATACTCATACAAAAACATGGAAGCTAAATAACCTTATGTTGAATGATAGATGGGTCATAGATGAGATTAAAGAGGAAATTACCAAATTTTTGGAACAAAACCACAGTGAATACACAAACTATCAGAACCTCTGGGATACAGCAAAGGCAGCCCTAAGAAGGAAATTTATAGCACTGCAAGCCTTCCTGAAGAGAACAGAAAGAGAGGAAGTTAACAATTTAATGGGACATTTCAAGCAACTGGAAAAGGAATAACATTCCAATACCAAACAGCAGAAGAAAAGAAATGACCAAAATTAGAGCAGAATTAAATAATTCTAAATAATTCTCTAATTTCATCAATCAGAAATGGTAAAGACGAAATAACCACAGACTCCTCAGAAATTCAAAAAATACTTAAAGAATACTACAAGAAACTTTATTCTCAGAAATATGAAAATCTGAAGGAAATTGATCAATACTTGGAAGCACGCCACCTTCCAAGACTTAGCCAGAATGAAGTGGAAATGTTGAACAGGTATTGAGTTCTATATTGAGTTCTGAAATAGCATCAACTATACAAAATCTCCCTACAAAGAAAACCCCAGGACCAGAAGACTTCACAGCAGAATTCTACCAAACCTTTAAAGAGGAACTAGTACCTTTATTACCCAATCTTTTCCAAAATAATGAAAAAGAAGGAATATTACCCAACACATTCTATGAAGCAAACTTCATCTTGAGCCCCAAACCAGGTAAAGACCCAACAAGAAAAGAAAATGATAGACCAGTATCATTAATGAATATTGATGCAAAAATATTCAACAAGATCCTAACAAAAAGAATCCAGCAACACATCAAACAAATTATACACCATGACCAAGTGAGTTTTATCCCCATGTCTCAAGGCTGGTTCAATATACATAAATCTGTAATTTATAGATTATAGATTATAATTCAGCACATTCAGAAATTAAAAAACAAAGACCATATGATTCTCTCAAATGATGCAGAAAAAGCTTTTGATAATATCCAGCATCCCTTCATGATCAGAACACTGAAGAAAACTGGTATAGAAGGGACATTTCTTATACTGATAGAAGCCACCTACAGCAACCCCACAGCCAATATCCTATTAAATGGAGTCAAATTTAAATCATTTCCACTCAGATCAGGAACCAGGCAAGGTTGCCCATTGTCTCCATTGCTCTTTAACATTGTAATGGAAGTTTTAGCCCTTGCAATTAGGGAAGAAAAGGCTGTCAAGTGTATCCATATAGGGTCAGAAGAGATTAAACTTTCATTCTTCGCAGATATTATGATTGTATATCTGGAAAACACCAAGAATTCTACTATAAAACTGTTAGATGTGATCAATGAATACACCAGTGTCTCAGATTACAAAATCAACACTCATAAATGTGTAGCCTTTATATATATGAACAATAGCCTATCTGAAAAAACAGTCAAGGACTCTATTCCGTTCACAGTAGTGCTAAAGAAGATGAAATATTTGGAAGTTTACCTAACAAAGGATGTGAAAAATCTTTATAAAGAGAATGATGAAACTCTAGGAAAAAAAATAGCTGAAGATGTTAACAAATGGAAAAACATACCATGCTCATGGCTGGAAAGAATCAACTTTGTTAAAATGTCCATACTACCCAAAGCAATGTGCAATTTTTTTTTTTTTTTTGAGACAGAGCCTCATGCTATCACCCTGGGTAGAGTGCTGTAGCATCACAGCTCACAGCAACCTCCAATTCCTGGGCTCAAGCGAGTCTCCTGCCTCTGCCTCCCAAGTAGCTGGGACTACAGGCGCCCTCCACAACGCCCGGGCATTTTTTGGTTGCAGCCACCATTATTGTTTGGTGGGTCAGGCTGGATTCGAACCCACGAGCTCAGGTGTATGTGTGCTGGCTGAGCCACAGGCACCGAGCCAGCAATATACAACTTTAATGCAATTCCTATTAACGCTCCATTGTCATACTTTAAAGATCTTGAAAAAATAATACTTTGTTTTGTATGGAATCAGAAGAAACCTCTAATAGCCAAGATATTACTCAGAAATAAAAACAAACAGGAGGAATTACGCTGGCAGACCTCAGAATATACTATAATTAGATAGTGATCAAAACAGCACAGTACTGGCACAAAAACAGAGAGGTAGATGTATGCAACAGAATAGAGAACCAAGAGATCGAGGGTCCTCAAACTACAGCCCACGGGCCACATGCACCCATCGAGGACATTTATCTGCCTGTTGGGTGTTTTTGCCAATGCTGCCAGTCCTGCTTAGCAGCCGACTTGTCCCGGGGTACAGTGCGCATTTGTGGAATGTGAGTTGCACTCTCTCATTCCCCTCCTTCTTTCTGTCTCTTGACTCCTCCTTTCCGTCTTGGGTGAGACTGAGACTCATGATCGGACAAGCCATGAACTTGCCTGTGCAGAGTCTGCTGCTGCCTGAGGACCAAGGTAAGAACAAGTTAGGATTTATAATTTTTTTAAGTTAGGAGGTCTATTTTTTTTTTATTTTGCAGTTAGTAGGGCTTTTTTTGTGGTTAAGGGGGGGCCTTTTTTTCCCTGAAGTTAGGAGGTCTTTTTTGTTTGTAGATAGGGGGGGCCTTTTTTTTTTTTTTTTCATTTTCAATATTGCATTTGTATTTGTTCCCTTTTTTTTTTTTTTTAATTGCAGTTTTTGGCCCGGGCTGGGTTTGAACCTACCACCTCCAGTATATGGGGCTGGTGCCCTACTTTTTTGAGCCAGATGCCACCAGGTTTTGTTTTTTCACTTGAAAATAAGATATGTGCAGTGTGCGTAGGAATTTGTTCATAGTTTATTTATTTTTTAAAACTATAGTCTGGCCCTCAAATGGTCTGAGGGATAGTGAACTGACACCTTGTTTAAAAAGTTTGAGGACTCCTGCAAGAGATGAACCCAGTTACTTACCATTATTTGATCTCTGACAAGCCAATTAAAAACATTCAGTGGGAAAAGATTCCCTATTTAACAAATGGTGCTGGGTGAACTGGCTGGCAACCTGGAGAAGATTGAAACTGGACCCACACCTTTTACCATTAACTAAGATAGACTCTCACTGGATTAAAGATTAATACTTAAGACATGAAACTATACAATACTAGAAGAAAGTACAGGGAAAACTCTTGAAGGAATCAGCCTGGGAGAATATTTTATGAGGAGGACTCCCGATAAAAGGGGAGGGCAATTGAAGCAGTATCAAAAATATACTACTAGGACCTAATCAAACTAAAATCTTCTGCACAGTCAAAAACACAGTAAGTAAAGCAAGCAGACAGCCCTCAGAATGGGAGAAAATATTTGCAGGTTATTCCTCCCACAAAGGTTTAATAACCAGAATCCATAGAGAACTCAAACGTATTAGCAAGAAAAGAACAAGTGATCCCATCTCAGGATGGGAAAAGGACTTGAAGAGAAACTCCTCTAAAGAAGACAGGTGCATAGCCTACAGACACATGAAAAAATGCTCACTATCCTTAATCATCAGAGAAATGCAAATCAAAACTACTTTGAGATGTCATCTAACTCAAGTAAGATTAGCCCACATAACAAAAATCCCAAAACCAGAGATGCTGGTGTGGATGTGGAGAAAAGGGAACACTTATATATTGCTGGTGGGAATGCAAACTAATTCAGTCCTTTTGGAAAGACGTTTGGAGAATACTTAGAGATCTAAAAATAGACCTGCCATTCAATTCTATAATTCCTCTACTAGGTATATATCCAGAAGACCAAAAATCACATTATAACAAAGATATTTGTACCAGAACGTTTATTGCAGCCCAATTCATAATTGCTAAGTCATGGAAGAAGCCCAAGTGCCCATTGACCCACGAATGGATTAATAAATTGTGGT
>CAUYON010009518.1:0-10254 GCA_963573935.1 Arctocebus calabarensis | reverse complement strand
CCATGCCAAGTCTTCAGGGGTGTATCTGGGTTCTTCTGGCAGGACTGGAAGCCCAGTGTCAAGGAGGGTGACAGCTAGGACCTGTGTGGCTCTGAGGGCTGCACTTCTGGCAGCTTTGTCCGCCTGATGATTGCCCTTTGTCACTGGGGTAGTGGGCTTTTGGTGCCCTGGGCAATGGATGATGGCTAGCTTTTTTGGTGACCAGATGGTGGCTAGTAAGTCCAGTATTTCTTGCTTGTTTTTAACAGTTTTCCCTCCATTGTCAGCAACCTCCTCTCCCGGTAGATGGCCCCATGGATGTGAGCAGTGGCAAATGAGTATTGTCTGTCAGTATAGATATTAAGCTTTTTCCCTTGGCCTAGAACTAGGGCCTTGGTAAAAGCAATTAATTTAGCCCATTGGGTGGAGGTTCTGACTGGAAGGGGTTCAGCCAAAAGTGCACCTGCCTCAGAGACCACCACTGCCCCTCAAGTACCATTGGCCATCCTTCACAAAGCTGCTGCCATCTATGAACCAGGTTTCTTCGGCATCGTGTGGCGGTTGGTCAGTCAGGTCTTGAGGCGTGCTGTGGACTTGAGCTAGGATATCCTGGCAATTGTGGAGTGGTGTTTCCATGTCCGGGTTGGGCAGGAGAGTAGCGGGGTTTAGAGCGGTGCTGGGCAAGAACTGGATTTGTGGTGGGTTTAGTAACAAGCTCTGGTAGTGTATTAGCCGTACATTGCTCATCCACTGGTCTGGGGGTTGTTTCAAGACCCCTTCAATGGCATGGGGCGTGGTTAGCAACAGTTCCTGCCCCATGGTGAGTTTGTCTGTGTCCTTTATGAGCAGTGCAGTGGCTTCCACAATGTGGAGGCAGGGGGGCCATCCTGATGCCACTAGGTCTAGTTTTTTTGATAAGTAGGCTACCTGATGGGTCCAGGGTCCCAAGGTCTGAATCAACACCCCCTTGGCTATCCCTTTGTGTTCATCTACATAGAGATGAAATTGTTTTGTAATGTTAGGGAGCCCCAAAGTGGAGGAAGAGAGTAGAGCAGTCTTAAGTTCCTGAAAGGCTAATTCTCTTTCTGTTGTCCACTTGAAGGAGTGCCCCTCCCTTGTGGTTTCATAGAGAGGTTTCTCAATTTCAGCAAAACCTGGCACCCAAAGTCGACAGAATCTTGCTGACTCCAGAAACTCTCACACCTGCCTGGGGTTGGTTGGGGGTCAGGATCTTGAATAAAGTCTGCTTTCTGGCCTCAGTGAGCCACCTTTGACCATCTTTAAGGGTGTATCCCACGTAATTTACAGTTTGCTGACAGATCTGGGCCTTCTTTGCCAATGCCCAATACCCCCGGTCTCCCAGGGTGACAAGCAGGTCGCGTGTACCTTGTAGGCAATCCTGTTTGCTGATGGCCACCACTAGGATGTCATCTACATACTAGAGGAGGGTCAGGTTGGGGTGTTGTTTCTGCGGAGCTCACCAAGATCTTCATGCAAGGCTTCATCAAAGATAGTTGGAGAGTTCTTAAACCCTTGTGGCAAGTGGGTCTAAATTAGCTGTCCGCTGATGCCTCTCTCTGGATCACTCCACTTGAAGGCAAACAGGGCCTGGCTCTGGGGCACCAGCAACAAGCTGAAGACATCTTTCAAATCTAATACCGTACACCAGGTCTGGGATGGGGCCAGTGAGCTTAGGAGGTTGTAGGAGTTTGGTACAGTTGGGTGAATGTGTATTACCCACTTGTTAATCTCCCGGAGGTCTTGAATTAGTGAGGGGCTTTTTTACTGGTAGCAAGGGGTATTCCATGGGGACTAGCAGGAGATCAGGATCCCAGCGTCGAGTAACTGCCGAATGTGTGGCAGAATTCTGTTTCTGGCTTCAGGGGTCATGGGGTACTGCCTAACCCACACTGGTTCAGCTTCAGGCTTGAGCTTGACTATGAGCAGGGGCCGGTGTTTTGCCAGTCCCACTTTCTCCCATTTTAGCCCAGGCTAATGGGTAGAAGTCCAGCCACTCAGAGATATCAGCTTGGCTCAGTGGCAGAGGTTGCTGATGGAGTCAATAACCATCCTCTAGGTGCAGAGTTAGGACATGGACAGGATGTCCCTGTCTGTTTGTAACCTGTGGCATTTCTTTTTTGAAAGAAATTTGTGCTCCAATTTTACTAAATAGGTCTCTACCGAGTAAGGGGTAAGGGCAGTCTGGGATGACCATAAATGAATGTGACACTCCCCTTTCCTATGTCAACTGTTCTCCGGGTGGTCCATGAGTATTGTTTTATCCCAGTGGCGCCCTACACCCAGGATTTCTTGGAGGCTAACTTGCCTCTACTTTCAACTAGGACTGAGTGTTGTGCACCTGTATTGACTAAGAAATCTGTTGGCGCCCCCTCCACTTTGAGGGTTACCCAGGGCCCAGGGAGGGGATCCAACCCCATCCCCTCTAGTCACTGAGTTCCCCAAGTTCTAGAACATGGGCTCGGTTTTGAGGAAGGTCCGCATTGTCCTGCTTTTTGGACATTCTCTGGCTAGGGGCCAGTCTTCCTGCAGTATTCACACTGATCTCTCCATAGCCGAGATTGACCCCCCTGGTGCAACTCCCTACCTCCTCTACCAGCCAGTTTCTGCAGCCTCTGCTCCTTCTCCTTGGAGCCGCTTACCGTGGCGGTGAGCAGGATTTTAATGAGGTCCTTGGTCTGCTTGTTAGTGGCACATGTCTGCTTTTCTCTGGTCTCTCTCCACCAGCAAGTCCTGCAAGGACTTCTCTGCCAGCCTGTCTATTCTCTGAAGTTTTCTCTCAATGTCAGGAACTGACTGATAAACAAAATCCATCATAACAGCTGCCTTACTACTCTCCACCTCTGGATCCATGGGCATGTTAAGTGTGGAACGCCTCCATTATACGCTCTAGGAAGGCAGCGGGGGACTCATCTTTCTCTTGCTGTACATTTCCTACCTTAGCCAAATTAGTCCACTTCCTTGCTGCTTTACGGAGACCCCCCATTAGAGTCTGGCAGTAGACCTGGAGTCTCTTCTTACTGTCTGCCATATTGAAATTCCAGTTTGGCTGGGTCAATGAAAACACAGCATCAATTAATGCCAGGTTCATGGTAGGCTGCCTATTGTCATCTAGGATGGACTTCCATGCCTCTGCCAAGATTCAGTCCCTCTCCTCAGTAGTGAAGAAGACCTATAGCAGCTTCTGGCAGTCATTCCAAGTGGGATGATGGGTGAAAAGGATAGAACCTAATAGATCAATAAGGGCAGTGGGTTTTTCTGAAAACTTAGGGTTTTACATTTTCCAGTTGTATACGTCACTAGTGGCGAAAGGAGTGCAGGGTTCCTTCTTCAGTAGGGCCCACTGCCCAGAGCGGTAAGGCAGTAGAATCAGCCACCACCTGAACAGACTGTCCAGCTGCGTCCCATAAGGCCCTCCAGTGGGTATGCAGTGGATTACCGACAGGTAGTGTTGCTGCCACTTCAGCCTCTCCTGGGACTAGCTGGGCACTAGGGCGTGCCTGGCTCAAGGGATGGTAGGGCAGGGAGAAAAGCTCTTCTGGGTCACCCCGCCCAGCAAAACAGGATACAGTAGGGTGGAGGTGGAGGGTCTAGTCCCTTTGGGCTTAGGTTTTTCCCGCAGGGCAACAAACACTGTGCTGGCCTCAGTTTTCTCCAACCAGGGTGGTAGGATACTTTTCAGCCTGGGAGGGGGGTCCTCAACCCGGTCCTGCCAGGTGGTAATGTACAGGACCTGGTCAGAATGGCCTGTTTTAGGCCTGTAGCCAATGTCCTTAACCTGGAGGATAAGGGGGAGGTGAAAGGTTCCTTCAGGCAGCCATTCAACATCAAAGGTCGGCCATTAGTTCCTGCAAAAGGTTTCAAGTTTATTTTTCTTTCTTTCTTTTTTTTTTTTTTTTGAGGCAGAGCCTCAAGCTGTCACCCTGGATAGAGTGCTGTGGCATCACAGCTCACAGCAACCTCCAACTGCTGGGCTCAAGCAAGTCTCCTGCCTCTGCCTCCCAAGTAGCTGGGACTACAGGCGCCCGCCACAACGTCCAGCCATTTTTTGGTTGCGGCCATCATTGTTGTTTGGCAGGTCCAGGCTGGATTTGAACCCGTGAGCTCAGGTGTATGTGGCTGGCGCCTTAGCCTGTTGAGCCACAGGCGCCGAGCCTCAAGTTTATTTTTCTTCACCACAAGACCCAGGCTTGAGCCCAAAAGTCCTGGAAGTGGTCAAGGATAAGTGAAAGGGGAGTCGTCTGAGTCTGTTCCATCCCCTAGTCGCCCAGCTAACACACAACACAACACACACATTACAAAAACAAAGGCACATATGGCGTGGACTCATTTGAAACAAAACTGAAAGTGAATGGACGGCCTGGCGCTCATCCTCGTGCGCAGGCCACTCCTACTCAAAAGCCCTAAGGGGTCGATTCCACGTGATCCCCACTAGAGGAGACTGGGGATTCCACGTCCCAGTCTTCCCCCAGAGAGGTGGGAACATCTTCTGCTACCTCCGGCCGGTGGCCCTCCAGTGCATCCACCTAGGCTGTCTTCTGACCACAACCCAAAACCTCCACAGTCCAGAAAGAATCCACTCACCACAAAGACAAAGACACATACACTTACCAGCCCTCTGGGTGGAGTCTCTTGGGGTCTTGGGGAGCCCAGATGAGCCCCCAAAATGTTACACCCAAGAATCAGGGTCCCCAAAGACCATACAAGAGAGCCAGACACCGATGCAATCACACAAGGGCGTTTTATTCAAGCTCAAGCCTGGTATGGCGGCACTCCCAGATGCAGCTGGGACCAAGAGGCCTGTGCTCGCACGCAGCGATTGGGGTTTTTTTGGGGCGGATATGGGGTGGGTGGTGGGGCAACAAAGTGTAGTCCCTGGATTTGTTATTCCTTATGCCTATACTGGAGTTTAAAGCTGATTGGGTCCCACCAATTTTAATGGTGGGGGTGGGGGTGGGGGAGCAGATGCAGTCTGGGAAATGGGGAGGAGTGTGGCTTACTAAGAGACGAGACTAGGGACTTTCAGGTTTGCTCTAAAATGGAGGATGAAAGCCCAGAATGGCTTCGCTGGGTCCTTCACTAGTATGTATCCAGACAGCACTCCTCTCCCAGCACACCAAATTCCTCACCTTTCCTTTCTGCTAGTGTGCATCCTGATAGCACTCCTCTTCAGAGCAACTGAGCCCTCACATCCCCTTTCTGCCAGTATGCATCCAGACACAAATCCTGTCTCAGTCCAGCTGAGTTCCTTAATACAAGTATGTATCCAGTCAGCACTCCTCTCAAAAAGCAGCCAAGTCCTCCCCTTTCCTTTCTGCTTGTGCATGAAGTCAGCACTCCTCTCCCAGACCACCAGAGTCATCAATTCTCCTTTCTACTAGTGTGCATCCAGACAACACTCCTCTCCCAGCACAACTGAGTCCTCACCTCTCCTTCCTGCTTGTGTGAATCCAGACAGCACTCCTTTCCTAGCACACACATGTCCTCATTTCTCCTTTTTGCTACTGTGCATCCAGATAGCACTCCTCTCCCAACACATCAGAGTCCTCACCTCCCCTTTCTGCTAGTGTGCATCCAGACAGCACTTATCTCCCAGTGCACCTGAGTCCTCATCTCTCCTTTCTGCAATGTGCATCCAGATAGCACTCCTCTCCCAAGTCAAATGAGTTCTCACTTCTCCTTTCTGCTAGTGTGCACTCCTCTCCCATATCACCAGAGTTCTTAACTCTCCTTTCTGCTAGTCTGCATCCAGACAGCAATCCTCTCCCATCACACCCGAGTCCTCACCTGTCCTATTTGCTAGTGTGCATCCAGAGAGTGCTCCTCTTCCAGAGCACACGAGTCCTCAGCTTTCTGCTAGTGTGCATCTAGACAGAACTCCTCTCCCACAGCATCCCAGTCCTCCAGACAGCACTCCTCTACCAAAGCACCCAAGTCCTCATCTCCCCTTTCTGCTAGTGTGCATCCAGACAGCATTCCTGTCACAATGCAGCTGAGTCCTTACCTCCTCTTTCTGCTAGTGTGAATCCAGACAACACTCCTTTCCTAGTGCACCTGAGTCATCATATCTCCTTTTGCTAGTGTGTATCCAGACAGTACTCACCTCCCAACACACCTGAGTCCTCACCTCCCCATTCTTCTAGTGTGCTTCCAGACAGCACTCACCTCCCAATGCACCCGAGTCCTCACGTCCCCATTCTGCTAGTGTGCATGCAGACGGCACTCCACTCCCAGAGCACCGGAGTCCTCAACTCTCCTTTCCCTAGTATGCCTCACTACAGCCCTCCTCTGGGTGGTTCCTGTGGCTCAAAGGACTAGGGCACTGGCCCAACATATCGGATGTAGCAGTTTCACATGGGCCATGGCCAAAAACTGCAAAAAAAAAAAAAAAAAAAAAAAAGCCCTCCACTCCCAGAGCACCTGAGTCCTCATCTCTCCTTTCTGCTAGTGTGCATCCAGACAGCACTCCACTCCTAGAGCACACGTGTCCTCACCACTCCTTTCCCCTAGTGTTCATCTTCACAGCAGTTTTCTACCAACACATCTGAGTCCTAACCTCCCTTTTATGCCACTGTGCTTCCAGAGTGCACTTCACTGACAGAATACATGAGTCCTTACCTCCCCTTTCTGCTAGTGTGCATCCAGCCAGCACTCTTCTCCCTGAGCACCTGAGAACTCACATCCCCTTCCTGCCAGTGGGCATCCAGGCAGTAGTCATCTCCCAATGCCCCTGAGTCCTCACCTCTCCTTTCTGCCAGTGTGCATCCAGACAGCACTCCTCTCCCAATGCCCCCAGATTACTCACTTCCTCTTTCTGTCTGTGTGTATCCAGAGATAGCACTACCTCCCAGAGCATCCAAGTCCTCACCTCTCTTTTCTGATATTGTGCATCCAGTCAGCACTTGTCTCTTAGTGAACCATCACCTCCCATTTCAGCTAGTCTGCATGCAGAAAGCACTCCTCTCCCAACACTTCCAAGGCCTCACCTCTCCTATCTATTCCTGTCCATCAAGATGGAACTCCTCTCCCAGAGCACTCGAGTCCTCAATACTCCTTTCTGCTAGTGTGCATCCAGACAGACAGCACTCCTCTCCCATGAAGCTGAGTGCTCACCTCCCCTTTCTGCTACTGTGTATGAAGACATCACTCCTTTCCCACCCGAGTCCTCAACTCTCCTTTGGCATCCAGTCAACACTCCTCTCCCAGAGAACCTGAATCCTCATCTCTCCTTTCTGCTACTATGCATCGAGACAGCACTATTCTCCCACTGCACCCAATTCCTCAACTTTCCTTTCTGCTAGTGTGCATCAAAACAGCCCTCCTCTGGGTGGTGCCGGTGGCACAAAGGAGTAGGGCACTGCCCCCACATCCTGGATGTGGCGGATTTAAAACTGACCAAAAACTGCAAAACACAAAAGACTTCCTCTCCCATACCCCTGAGTCCTCATCTCTCATCTCCCCTTTTGGCTAGTATCCATCCAGACAGCACTCTACTTCCAGAGCACCTATGTCCTCACCTCTCCTTTCTCCTAGGGTTCATTAGACAGCACTCCTCTACCAATGCACCTGAGTCCTCATCTCCCCGTTCTGCTAGTGGGCATCCAGACATCATTACTTTACCAAAGAACCTGAGTCCTCACCTCAATGTATTGCTAGTGTGCATCCAGAGCACACTGCACTGACAGAGCACACAAGCCCTCACCTCACCTTTCTGCTAGTGTGCATCCACACAGCACTCCCCTGCCAGAACACCTGAGTCTTCATCTCACCTTTCTGCTACTGTGCTTGCACTCCTCTCCCAGTGCAACCTAGACCTCATGTCTCCTTTCTTCCAGGGTGCAACCAGACAGCACTCCTCTCCCAGAGCACCCGAATTCTCATCTCTCCTTTCTGCTACTGTGCATCGATCTAGCACTGCTCTCTCAATGTACCCAAGTCCTCAACTTTCCTTTCTGATAGTGTGCATCAAAGCACCCCTCCTCTGGGCAGTGCCTGTGGCTGAAAGAGGTAGGGTGCCAGCCCCATATACCAGAGGTGACACAGGTTCAAACTCAACCCTGACCAAAAACTGCAAAAAAAAAAAAAAAAACTTCTCCCATTGCACCCGAGGCCTCACCTCCCTGTTCTGCTAGTGGACATCCAGACAGCATTACTTTACCAAAGGACCTGAGTCCTGACTCCATCATTTTGCTAGTATGCATCCAGAGTGCACTCCACTGACAGAGCACACAAGCCCTCACCTCATCTTTCTGCTTTTGTGCATCCAGATATCACTCCTCTCCCAGAACACCTGAGTCCTCATCTCTCCTTTCTGCTAGTGTGCATCTAAACAGGACTCCTCTCCCATGGTACCCAAGTCTTCACCTCACCTTTCTGCTACTGTGCTTGCAGACAGCACTCCTCTCCCAGCACAACTAAGTCCTCACCTCTCCTTTCTGCCAGTGTGGGTCCCGATAGCACACCTCTCCCAGAGCACCCAAGTCCTCACCTCCCCTTTCTGCAGGTATGCATCCAGACAGAATTGCTCTCCCAGAGCAACTGAGTCCTCACCTCTCCTTTCTGCTAGTATGCATTTAGACAGCAATCCTCTCCCAGTACATATGAATCCTCATCTCTCCATCCTGCTAGTGTGCATCCAGCCAGCACTCCTCTCCCAACCCACCAGAGTCCACACCTCCCCTTTCTGCTACTGTGCATACAGAGAACACTCCACTTTCAGAGCACCCAAGTTCTCACCCCTCCTTTCTGCTAGTGCGCATCCAGACAGCACTCCATTCCCAACCCACCAGAGTCCTCGTCTCTCCTTTCTGCTAGTGTGTATCCAGACAGCACTCCTCTCCCAACACACCCTAGTCCTCACCTCCCCATTCTGCTATTGTGTATCCAGACAGCACTCTTCTCCCAGAGCCCCTGAGTCTTTACCTCTCCTTTCTGCTTGTGTGTATCCACACAGCACTCCTCTCCCAGAGCACCCTTCCCTATCCACCAGTGTACATACAGACAGCACTCCTCTCTCAACACGAGTGCTTAACTCTCCTTTCTGCTAGTGTACATTGAGACTGAACTCCTCTCCCAACCCAGCTGAGTCCTCACCCCAAATTTTTGCTAGTGTGCATCCAGAGAGCACTCATCTCCCAGAACACCTGAGTCCTCACCTCTCCTTCCTGCCAATGTGCGTTCAGACAGCATTCCTCTCCCAGTGCCCCAGAATACTCTGCTCTCCTTTCTGCCAGTGTATATCCTGACAGCACTCCTCCATCAATGCACCTGAGTTGACATCTCTACTTTCTACTAGTGTGCATCCACACGGCACTCCTCTCCCAGCACACTCGAGTACTAAACTCACCTTTCTACTGGTGTTCTTCCAGACAGCATCCCTCTCCCAAGGCAGCTGAGTCCTCAAATCCCATTTCTGCTAGTGTGCATACAGCACCCCTCTCCCAAAGCACCCAATTCTTCACCTCTCCTTTCTGCTAGTGTGCAGCCATATAGCACTCCTCTCCAGTGCACCCAAGTACTCATCTCTTCTTTCTGCTAGTATGCATCTGGACAGCACTCCTACCACACCCAGTCTTCATCTCCCCTTTCTACTAGTGTGCATCCAGACTCCACTCCCAGAGCACCTGAGCCCTCACCTCTCCTTTCTGCTTGTGTGCATCCAGACAGTATTCCTCTCCTCAAACACCTGAGTCTCACATCCCCTTCCTGCCATGGTGCAACCAGACAGTACTACTCTCCCAGCCTACAAGAGTCCTCATCTCTCCTTTCTGCTAGTGTGCATCCAGACATCACTCCCCTCCCAATACACCTGGGTCCTGACCTCCCCTTTCTGTTAGTTTGCATCAAAATAGCACTCCTCACAAAACAGCATACCTCTCCCAGAGCACCTGAGTCCTCACATATCCTTTCTGCCAGGGTGCATCCTGACTTCACTCATCTCCCAACGCACTTGGAGTCCTCACCTCTCCTTTCTGGGAGTATGCATCCGGACAGCACACCTCTTCCAGAACACCTGAGTCCTCACCTGTCCTTTCTGCTAGTATGCTTGCAGACAGCACTCCTCTCCTCAGTCCTAACCTCGTCTTTCTACTAGTGTGCACCAAGACAGCACTCCTGGCCCAAAGCACACGAGTCCTCAACTCTCCTTCCTGCTAGTGTGCATCCAGACAGTACTCCTTCCCAGCACACCAGAGTCGTCACTTCTCCTTTCTACTAGCTTGCATCCAAACAGTACTCTTCTCCCAGAGCACTCCAGTC
>CAUYON010009515.1:0-20170 GCA_963573935.1 Arctocebus calabarensis | reverse complement strand
ATTGCGCTCTTTGCTTCAGCTTTTTCTCTTAATTCTTGTGTCCGTGTGTTTTTGTGTAACTTATGGGCTTGTGGGGGGCTAACACTCCTCTCCCGAACCACCCTGACAAGGCTAATTAATCCAAGACACTACCCTTTCCCCATCTTGTAAGATTATTACCTTCTCGGTGGGTTTCGTGGTAACTATAGCCCTAACTCTCCTCTTACTTAAACTACTATAAATCTCTTATCTCCATTCATATGCCGTACTCAGTAACCACCTCCCTTGGTTCCCGCCAGACAGGAATCGAAGGACGACATAAACTGAAATCTCAATGTTTCAATTATTTCTCTTCATAAAAACAAGAGTTGGATATATTGATGTAAACGACTCTTATTGTTTCAAAAATTTTTGATCTTGTAATAATGTATATATGGTACATTAGACCTATGTGTTTAATTGAAATACATAGTTGTTAGTTTATAACAAATATAATAATTTCATGCAATTTATCATTTAAATATATATCATATTTTAACTGCATGCATCTTTGTTTACACATATGAATCTTTCATTCTGAGTTATAAACTAATTGTACTAAAGTTCCAATTTTGAATTACCAGTGTTTTCTGTAAAACTGATTAAACTCCATATTTAAATTAAAGCAAAGAAAAACTTACATAGTGCTATAAATAATTTATATCAGGTGGCATAATAATGTTATCCTTAGCTGAAGTGACAGACTTAAATTATCATGATGAAATTTTCAAATTCAATTGCAGTTTGATTTCCTCCTTCTTATTCATAACACAAATCAAAATGGCAAGCATTTAAAAATTTTAAAATCTTTTCTGCAACAGTGTAATAAGTTTAATATCAGTGTTTAAGGTAATAACCAATTTAAATATGCCAAAATAGGTAGATGTTAAATATAATAGTAAATAGAAATGTCTGATTGCAGAAAATCAAGATATAATATAATTTAATCACACTACCTTTACAAAAATAACTAAGCATTTTAAATAACAAAACAAAACAATAGTTTTCTTCCTCAATTAGAGAAAAGTAGAAAAATGTTTGCAAACAAATTCTCTCACAGATACACACCTGACTGAAAGAGGATTAATAGCAGCTTTTTCAGTAGAGACTTGATGTTGTCATGAAGAAATGGAACTCACAAACCAGGGTGTAGTAGAATTACTAGGAAGCAATAATAGGAAAAAATAAATTTAATATTGTAATATTCTTTTGAATAGAAACTAAAATAATCCAATTTTTTAAATGCAAAGTAAAAAACTGATGTTTTCCCCAGATAGTTAACACACAGAAAATAAAGCAAGGAAGATCGTAGAGGGAGTCCTAGAAGTAAATCATCTTCCTCCTAAACGTACTGTAGTTTAAACTGTCCTTCTGAACGATGATCATTAACATTAATGTCAAGGTTTCTCCTTGAGTTTTTTAATTAAAATAAATTTTACTGTGTTGTTCATAAAATATGACGACAAAAATGTAGCTGTATAAATTGAAGAGATACATTTGATCTCATTTTCTTTAATCCTTCATAGGTGTCAATATGTATCATTATATTTTATGACAGAAGCCAAAAACTTAAAGTACCACCATTTTAACTTAACTTCAGATACCAGCAAATAGTGAAGTCTTAAGACAGTATTATGTATGAAATAAACAGCATATGCTTTTTAGAACTTAGGCATGAACGTTAACCAAAAATCCACTAAAATGTATATTCTAAAGTTTTCAATTTCAAAATTTTTGTCTGTGTATTTGCATTTTTATTTTGTTTGCCTTTTGTACATTCAGCACATACCTGACTCTGTGTGTATGAGTGTGTGTTTGCATTAAGAGAGGGGGGAGAGAGAGAGAGATAGAGAGAAAGATATAACTGGTACCAATAGTTGGCAAAGACAGAGCAACTGGATCACTTATACATTTATATATTGCTAATGGGAGAATAAAATGCGTCAAAAACTTTAAAAAATATGAATGTTTTATAATGTTAATAGACATTTACTATATAAATGGACAATTCTACTCTGGTATTTACCTAAGAGAAATAAAATAAACCTTCATTAAAATACTTTTATATAAATATTCACAACATATTTATTAATAATGGTCCTAAGCCAGAAACAACCCACATATGTATTAGCAGGTAATACTGTGGTTATACAAATAAAATGGATGAAACTAATTGTGCACTATGCCACACCAATGAACTAAATATAATTTATTCTGAATGAAAGAAGTCACACAAAACATGTGAGTGCATTTTTAAGAAATTATGTGACAGGCAAAACTAATCTATAGTGAATCAAATCATATTAATTATTTCTTGGGTTAGGCATTAGGTAATTGTGGAAGTTAAATTACAAAAACAGACATAATGAAATACTCTGTATAGGTGGAAGTTTCCTACATACGATTGAGATGGTAATTATGCAAGTGAATACATTTTTCAGGAATTATATACTGCACATTAATTTTCATGGAAGTCTTTAATATTCAAAAAATCCTATAGCATGCAATATATTTTTATTTAGTATAGAGATGTATCATTTTGAATCATGTGGCTGTGACTATAATTTTTTTATTGTTTCTTTCAGATACAAAATTAAATCAATAGAGATAAATATAAAATAAAATAGAAAAATACATATTTAATGTAAATTAGTATTTATAATATATAATAAAATAGATAATTTTTTTAAAATATATGAAAGATAAAATAAACATCTGTAGGGAGTATTTTGGGATAGAAGGTGCCACCTGAGCATTAATAAGATCTTCACCTTAATATAGCATGTCACTTACTATTATTAAAAGATTTTCCCCCAAAGAAACTGTTCACCAATTAGTAAATAAAACTGTGTTCCAAATCATATTTAACTCAAAAATGTTTGAAAGCTTAAATATTTACTTACAAATATGTGCATATATCTTTTCAAACTTCATAGGACATTAATTCTGAGGGCTTACATTTATTTTGGAGTTAGCCATTTAAAAATTTCTGAATTAAAACAATCACAAAAAAAACTTTCAAAAAATTGTTTCTTTCTAACAGGTAGACAATATTTCAGGTTGTGTCTGTGGCTTAATACTTACCTTTTTCAATATGTTCTAATGTATATGCATAGTACAATCTCTGTACTCTAATATTTTACAACTTGAGTTGTTTGCCATGTACAGCCACTCTTTAATTCTATGACAAAGGTTTTGCACAAGCATATTTTTATAACTGTGCACCCCATTCTGTTTATCAAACAAAGTAGTCATCCGGTGTAATTGCAAAATATGGCATAGGTGATAAGGAGAATCTTTTTGAGGATCATGGGCAATCTGTAAGAAATATATGGTGTGTATGATAAGTTTATACAATAAAAGTTATCAATTGATAAAAAAGAAAAAAGTACTATGTAGACTAATATAGAGAAAAATACACAAATCTAACAAGAGTGGTTGCTTATCAAGTTTTATGAAGAAATCCACAGATAAATTCTCCCCCAACAATCTGTGTAATCTAAAGATTAGGTAATAACAATTTATTGACCTAGTTATTTCATATTAATGCATAATTTTAGATTACTTTTGACAGAAAAATAGTGAGGAAGACAAGTGAATCCTGAGGCAATCTAAATGAAAAGGCAGCAGTATTTATGGTTGAAATAGACAGGAAAGTAGGATGAGAGATCAAACGATATTTGCAAGATTTCTCGCCTGTTACAACAGGATGTTGGCAATATATTCTGCAGATATCAAAGTTTGGCAGCTGAAAAGTACAAAGATGCCTCACTATTTTATCTTTAAAGAGATGAGGTTATATCAGGATTTTAAATATATATTTGACTTTAAATATTATTCAATGACATTTGATATGATGTGCCACTATAATGGAGAAAAATTTTTAAACATATCAATATTTTAGTTATTAGTCATGATATGAAAATATTAAAATCTATATTATTTAACAAGGAGATGACATCTTATTATATTCTAATATTTAAATTTTTTAGGAAATATTTTCTATGTAAGTGTTTAGGTAGAAAAATACTCATATTTAGCAATTTTGTTGTTGTCGTTGTTGTTGTAGAGACAGAGTCTCACTTTATCGCCCTTGATAGAGTCCTGTGGCGTCACACAGCTCACAACAACCTCCAACTCCTGGGCTTAGGTGATGCTCTTGCCTCAGCCTCCCAAGTAGCTGGGACTACTGGTGCCCACCACAACTCCCAGCTATTTTTCTGTTTTGCGGTTCAGCCAAGGACGGGTTTGAACCCACCACCTTTGGTATATGGGACCAGCGCCCTACTAGATGAGCCACAGGCGCCGCCCCCATAGTTAGCAATTTTAAGAGAAAAACTAATTTTATGTTTGATTTGAAAGTTTCAAATTCTAACCTAAAATACTTCAAGTACATAGACATATTTAATAATGATACTTAAGTGGTAATATTATTGAACAATTACTATATGATAGACTTTACATAATAAACTATACATGGACTATCATATTTAATACTCATCAAGATTTTCTAAATTGTTATCTTTGCTATTCAGGGAACTCTTTGGAAAACATCCTTTGATGTAGAATTTGAAATTTTGGTTGTCAGTGTATGCTGTGTTTAAATAGATATTTAAATCTATTATTTAGAAAGATAAGTTTGACATTGTTGAAGATTAATTCATGAAAAATGCTATGACTTTCTTCTCTATGGTCCTGTCACTACTGCTAGTCTGGTCATTTTCAGGTTTCATGCCTCTCATCGCAATTAAGAAAGTATAGTTATATTGAGTGTTTACTATGCCAGGCACTTGGAAAAGGTAAGAAGGGTCAAAACATACATAAGGCATTTAACTTCTAAACTGAAGTTAAGGAGAAAACCCACTAATACGTGAAAAATGCAATTAATAGCACAAACGATGGTTGATGGGTAGCGGCTCAGTATGCCGTGTCAGCAGGCACAGGCAGGGGAAGTTTCACTGAGTAACTGACAAGAGAATTATTTCCAATGATCCAAAGTCTTTGGAGAGATGAAGCTGAAATTTGAAATTGAGATTAAAATTATGTGGAAATAAAGGATAGCTAGATAGAGATAGAGGTATCAGCAATTGACAAAAGAACACATGAGAAAGACATCCTCAGTCAGTGCATTTTGTATTTCAAGAAATCATTTACAAAGATAAGAAAAGTGAAACGATCAGATAATAAAATGGAGCTATTTTGTGACAAAAATGTTCCTTTTATGTAAAAAAGGGCCTGTGGTACTCAGTACTTAGAGAACTTATATTAAACGTGGCAAAAGTGTATCTAAATGTATTAAGAAAGATTTTGAACATTGCATATTCGTGGTTTACAAGTTGCCAAAAATCGCCCAGATAGTAAGTGGCAAGAACTGTGACTTATCTCAGGTGGTTTGGCTCATTCTTTCTTCCACTCTCCTACAGAGTCTCATTGATTAATTTAACATTGTGAAACTTTAATAAAAAACAAAAACAAACAAAAAAGAACCCTACTGGCATTGAATGTAACAGTTAATCTTTATTTACAGGTATCTAAAACTATGATAAAATAGACATGACTTCATATCCCTTGAATTTGCTTTTAAGCTCAAAATGTGCTCCATATCTAGATAGCAACTTCCAGATTTTATTTCTTTTTAAAATTTATAATCACTAGATCTATCTGAAATTTATTTGAGGAATGAAGGATTGAACCTCCATTTAGAGAAATGGTTTAATGCTCACTACTATTTTAAAGCTTTTATTTAATCTCCATGTTTTGTTGATTCCTACAAAGTTTTTGGTAAATATTAACAAATCTTTATCATAAACATCACATAACACAATTATGCTTCAGGTTCATGGTCAATATTAGAGTCACTGGACATGTGTATGGCTAACATTAAGTGCTGATTTGACAGATACAAGTACTAGCTGTAATTGTGTAATTGTAATCATTGAACTAGCCTGAATTTCTTAGAATACTGGTACTATTGAACATGCTATTTTTGATTTCTATCTGAATATTTTTACTTGATGTATGTGTGCATGAGACACACACATACAATGAGACAGAGTCCTATGATAGTTGGTCATTTTTCTTTTCTTTTCTTTTCTTTTTTGAAGAGACAGAGTCTTTTCTTAAGAGACAGAGTCTCACTTCATCGCCCTCAGTAGAGTGCCGTGGTATCACACAGCTCATAGTAACCTCCAACTCCTGGGCTTAGGCGATTCTCTTGCCTCAGCCTGCCGAGTACATGGGACCACAGGCGCCCCCCACAATGCCCGGCTATTTTTTTTGTTGTTGTTGCAGTTTGGCCGGGGCTGGGTTTGAACCCGCCACCCTCAGTATATGGGGCTGGTGGCTTACTGACTAAGCCACAGGCAAGGCACAGTTGGTCATTTTTCTATGAAAGTTACTTTGGCTTGGTCTTATTAATAAAAACCTATATATGTCCAGTTTTAATTTATATGTTCCTTCCATAAAGCTGCAAAGATTCTGATGGTTTATTACATGCCTTTTAATTTTTATGTTTTTAATTACAAACATTTAATTTTTATGTAGACATATAGATTTTATTTTTTTGACAAAATGCTGTTTGTAACTTTTGAGCTACGAAATACTCTAGCCTAGCAGTTCTCAAACTGTGGGTCGCGACCCACAGGAGCTGTATTAAAGGGCGGGAGCATTAGGAAGGTTGAGAACCACTGCCTAGTCAAAGATTAATTACACTATTACTATCAGCTGCTCTCTTATCATTAGCCCCCCCTTGCTTTATTTCTAAACTGAAGAACAGATCTTTGAGTTCTCTGTTCTTCACTAGTTAGATTTTATCCAATAGCATCTGTTTTGCCTATTCCTAGATCTTGTGATATTTTATACAAACTTTATCTCAGCTGCCATCCGGACCTGCCACTTTTTATTATATAGCCCAACCTTTTAGAAGGAGTTCATAGGCTAAGCTTCTAAGTGAAAATATGTTCTTATACAGATTTTTAGGGGATAATATCAGTGTTCTTCTTAGATTTCCACTGATCCCTTATAATATTTCGTTCTTCTTTCTTCTGTGTGTTTGCTTCACAGAGCCTCATATGGGGTTCTTTTCAGATGACTGTCATGATTTTGCAGGGAGAAGTCTCTAGTAGTTTAGATCACTAGTATGAAAGCAGAGAGCAGAACCCTGGCCTGACTAGTTGGGTAAATGAAAACCCAACTCCCTTGCCTAGAGTTTGAAGAAATTCTAGGACATAATTTCCACGCAAGAGCTCCACTGAAAGAAAAGGAGGAGGATGGGGTGTATACCTTGAGTAGCTTTCCCCCTTGTCTTCTGCATTCCAAGGTGCATGACTTACTTTCCTGGCAAACTTCCATGTAAATTCTTTTGTCAGGATCTCCTTCTGAGAATGCAGGCTTAAGAGAAGAATTTTCCTTTGAATTTTCAGAGAAATGCACATCAATGTTCCACTGTATATTTCTACATAGGTAATGTTTACTCTTTTTTATTTGATTTAATTGCTTTTTTAAGTAATATATACACTAAATTTAGAATTGTCAATTTCCCTCTTCCTCTTTCTAGTTATGACCGTTTTTTCTTCAATTTCCCTCTCTCCCTATATGAAGAGTATAGTATATGTAAAATACATATACAATACACATTCGCCACACAAACATGGCATACTTTATACATGGATATTATCAAATTTTGCTTTTTTTCACTTAAGTGAAATTTTATTGCATTACTTAGAAAGCTATTTTTGTCATTTTAGAAATAAAATATTTTTATAACAGTTTTAAGTTTAAAAAACAAATTTGAAGCTAGAACAGAAAGTTTTCTAATAAACCATACCCATTTTCCTTTGTTTTTAATAACTTACATTAGTATGGAAATTTCTTGAAATTAACGAAGTAATATTGATACACTATTACTCAAGTTTATTCTTTACTCAGATTTATTTCATTTGCATCTAATTTCATTTTCATGCTTCATAATAACCTTCAGAAAACTGTAATTCATAGCATTCATGTCTCTTTAGGCTCCTCTTGGCTTAAAAGTTTCAAGGACATTACTTGTTTTTGATGATCCTGATGATTTTGAAGAGGAAAGATCAAGCTTTCTGAAGAAAATCCCTCAAGCAGCAGTTCTGTGATGTTTTCCTCATGATTAAACTAGGGTCATAGGTTTTTGATAGGAAGACCACAGAGGAAAAGTGTCCTCTTCATTAAGTCATATCAAATGTATACATTATCCATATGACTGATGATTAGGACTTGTGTTGACCTTGAAGATCCAGTGGAGATAGTGTTTTTCAGGTTTCTCTAATGTAACATTACTTCTTTTTCATCATTTCTATGCTGCATTCGTCAGGAAGAAGCCACAGATTACATTTAAATAGTAGGAAACTAGGCTTCCATGCTTTTAGGTCAAAGTATTTATGTAAATTATTAGGAATTCTTTGCAAGGGGATTTGTCTCTTTCTCTACATTTATCAATTTATTTAATCATTTAGTTATATTACTATAAACTCATGGATATTTATTATATACTTTACATTATAATCCAATACTGCTTTTTTTGTACTTAGGTGCTCAAGTTGTTCCAGGATTCACCTCTGTAAGCTCTGACTGTTAGCCCTGCCTCCCTTCAACATGTTGTAATCACTGAGGGATTTTTTTGTTCTTTGTTTTTGGCTTTGGATTTTGAACACCTTTTTCATTCCTGGAGTTGAAACACACATCAGTTTTATCTTGAATATTTCCTGTTCAAGCGCTAGAATGATTCAATTTTCCAAGGAACTATGACTTCTTTTAATTGGCGAATGATGTGGTAGAGTAAAGACCAAGATCTGGGAGCTAGGTATGTTACTATTAGGATACCATTATTTCAAGGCCATCTCAGCTAACAGGGAAAGAAAATAATGCTATTTATCCTTTGTGTATACACATATCAATCAAAATTTATCTGTGTAACTGTATGCATCTATATGAAGTTAAACATACATTCATACTGATGTCTTCAACTCTAACGCATTATACTATGAGTCATTCTAGCTTTCTCTCCTTTATTCTATAAACTGCACTCCATGAGTAAAAATCCTGCTGTCAATTTATTAGGTGTTCAATTTTAGTATACATTCAAGGCTGTATCAGATTAGTTAAGCAATACCCTCACAGAAACAATTTAAAAAATTTCAATGCATGCTTAGTATTGTTTCTTTTGCCTTCAATTTTTCATATCCAGCTCATTCAAAAAGTTTGGTAGCACCTTTCTTCACCACCCCACTCAGTGAAGTCTTTTCATATGTTTAGGTACCATTAGCTTGTTTTGTCTGATTTTGTGTTGCTCAAGAATGCCTCAACCTTCTAAAATATTTTTCTATATTAGGGTATCAGTATTAGAATTGTTAAGTCAAACCCTCCTGGAAACAACTTTATAAATGGAAATACATGCATAGTACAGTTTCTTTTGCCTTTAGTGTTTATGCTGTAAATTTGAATGGGTTTGGACAAGCAAACATAGTCATGGATCCACAAATGCAATATAGTACAGAAGGGATTCAGCATTCTCCTATACTCCGGTGCTTCACCTCTGGAATCCTCCACTCTGCATCAAATCCCAGGCAACACTGATGCAGCGCAACCTCTGTAGGTTGACCACCCAAGGGACTGTAGTGAACTGGTGAACATATGGAGATGGTCAGCATAAGGAAATTGGCCACTGTAGTGTTGCATACATGTGGTGAATGTCAGATTTGTGAAAATTAGGTCAACATAAGGAGGTGGTCAACTAGGCTGGTTGTACTATAGTTTATAATCTCTCTATTTTTGCCTTTTCTAGATTGTCACATAATTGATTTTCCCATAGCTTTATTGAAATATAATTTGCTAATACAAATTACATATATTTAAGGCATCCAACATATTTTGTGTGAAATTATTATGTAATCAAACTAATTAACATATCCATAACCTCACACAGTTATTTGTATATAGGGATGGGAACAGTTGAGGTATACTCTCTAAGAGAATTTCAAGTATGCAGTGTCATTAACTATAGTCACCATGCTGTACATTAGTCTCACAGGAAGTTAAATGATTACACAATGTAGCCCTTTGTAAAATTATTTATTTATTTATTATTTATTTTATTTTATTTTTTAAGACAGTGTCTCACTTACTTGCCTTGGGGTTGAGTGCTGTGGTGTCATAGCTCATAGCAACTTCAAACTCTTGGGCTCAAATGATCTTCTTGTGTCAGCTTCCTGGAATAGCTGGGACTATAGGCTCCCACCATAACACCCGGATAGTTTTTCTTTTTTTTTTCTTTTTTTGTTTTGGTAGAGAGGGAGTCTTGCTTTGCTCAAACTGGTCTTGAACTCAAACTCAGGCTGAATTTGAGCTCAGACAATCTGTCCCAGCTTTCCAGAGTTCCAAGATTATAAGCATGAGCCAGGGTGCTTCGCCAGAATGTAGTCCTTTTAGACTGGCTTCTTTGACCTAGCAATATATTTTAAAATTTGTCTGTATACTTCTGTGGCTTATGACCTCGTTTATGTTCATCAGGTAATATTTATTTTATTTTATTTTATTTATTTTTATGTCAAGTAATATTTCATTGTTTGCATGTGTAATAAACCATCAGACTCTTTGCAACTTTATGTAATGACATGATTTTTTTTTGTTGTTTATTGATATTCCTTATTGACATGATTTACAGAGAAAAAGTTTGGACTTTCGAACCAGCATTTCATGTATGGAATAAGTCTAACTTACTTATGTTACATAATTATATTTAAGCATTGTTTTACATTTGCTGATTTTTCTGTATGTGTTTATTTATTTATTTATTTTTCATAGAAAAGTGGTATCTTCTCTGTTGCCTCCAGTGGAGTGCATTGGCATGATTATAGCTTACTATAGCCTTGAACTCCACAGCTAAAGTGATCCTCCTACCTCAGTCACTACTGTCCTTAGGACTGTTGAGTCACACATCAGTAGCTAATTTTTATTTAATTATTTTTTCAGAAATAGTATTTTGCTGATATCGTACAGGTTGATCTCAATTTCCTGATCTCGAGTGATCCTTCTGCTAATAATGTGATGGAAATTTTTGCATGTACCTGGAGAGGTATTGCTCTCTCTTTTTTTTTTTTTAAATAATACATGTCTGGTTCAAGTATTAGCGTGATATATATATATATATATATATATATATATATATGCAGTATGTATGTGCAGTATACACACACACGTACACATTTTATATTTTGGTGTATCTATCTTTACAAATTGATGGTGTGCTCATTGTCAGGTGTTTTATGAATAATGTAGCTCCCAATTCCCATTTTAGAGTATGCTTAATTGAGTTACTCCTGGGATCAAATCTTTTAAATCAGTTTCTTTGGAAAACTGATCCTAGTTGAATAATTATGATTGATTCATTAAAAAAATAATGTTGAAGGAGATTAATCACCAATGTAAGATTATGTAGTAAAATTAGGGCCTACCTGGAAACATAAAATCTCTCTTTTTGGGGGGGGGAAATATTTGAGGCTCAGAACTAGGACTTGATCATAAAAGTAATAAACCTCTAGAGAAGGTTGAAATTTTAGGCTTGATAAATTTTAATTCCCTGTATGGAAAGAAAGAGGATGCTGAAACTTAAATAGGGCTATTTGGATCAATGCAATTGAAAATCTCAAATTAAACAGGACCTCTGAGAACTAAGTGACCCTTCCTCTTTTTTAAATGGTAGTATTCTTCCAGGTACCAGCCTGAACACGATATGAGTTTCCTTCTAGTGGATTGGTGGTGTGGGAGGCCATTGAGAAATAGGAAATAACAGCAGACAAGAGACAAAGAAATAGCTTTTAAAGCAGCAGGGATTTGGGAGATGACTGTCCTATCTTCATGAGACTTCCAGTAGGTTGCCCCCAATATCAGCCTAGCTCTGACTGTATTTATTTCATACATCAGTGTTTCAATCATAAATCTCATGAAGTCAAGGGAAATAATCTCATCTTGGTTTTGGATGCACTTGCATTTTTCTAACTAAACATTTTTTTTTTTTAATTGTTGTTGCAATTTGGCCACGGCTGGGTTTGAACCTGCTACCTTTGGTATATGGGGCTGGAGCCTTACTCACTGAGCCACAGGTGCCATTCCTAACTAAACTCTATTTCTTTAAATTACTACATTACTTGTATGGATTCACTTGTTACTTTTATTGTTTTAAGTTATTTATGCTTGTAATAGGGAGTGTGGATAGTAAAACAGTCCAGGAGCAGGATGTCAGAGAAATACTCTGATGAGACCAAGCTCGCAAATCACAGAAGTGACTTTTTAATACTTCAAAAACCTTATGTCCTGACAGACAGACTCTCTGGCCAAACCAAGGTGACAGAGGTAAAAAGATATTTCATCGCCTTATCTAGTCCAGAGCAATGTGCTGTGTTCTACAATTCTATATTCCTAACTCCTTAAAATTACCCTCTTGGAGCAACCAGGCAGTCCTGCCCAAGCAAAAAGGCTCTGCTGCTTGCAGCTGAAGCAATGGTAGAGCACTGTGGGAAAAGGGGGAAATTCCAGCAAGAGTGCTTTCAGAATTTTAAAGGGGCAGGTCTTACACAGAGCTTTGCACTAAAATTAAGTTTCTTCTTGAATCACTTTTCTCCTTTTCTCATTTTCCTTTTGTCTATCTTCTGTAATCTTAGTCCTAATTTAATTCCTAATCTATGTATAACAAATAATTGAATATTGATTTCAAGCTTATAAAGTCATTATTACTAGTAATGTAAGCACATCAAGATATGACTCTTCCCATAATTATTTCCAAATACACCTTACAGTATTCTGTTCAGTTTTAACACAATTTACTTTTGTTTGTTCCTTTACAAAGTTACCTTCTTGGCTATTAGAAGAATTCTGCCATAAATTACAATGTATTCAAAGAAATAAAAGTAAGGCTTGTAAGAGAGGGAGAAAGTGGTTGGGTATACACTGGAGATGCTATCAGACCTACCCAACATTTAAGGGTGGCAGCCAGAATTTGGAACATGAGCATACTGATCAATATGTTAGAACGTAAAAGTTCCATAAGAACATCAGGATAAAAGGTAAACTATCATTGTTGGGGAGCTAAATGGTGGCAATCTTTTGCAGGACAATGCTGACAATAAGATTTTCAGTTAAACATCTGAGCTCCCTATCAGCAATTGGGCTTTTGAATCTATAAAAAAAAATATATAGGGCAATACCAAACTATGTGAATCACAGTGAGTAAAGTTCTTTTATGGAGACTAAGGTTGGAGGGTCTTATCCAGGGTATCTCGATTGAAGTGCATCTTGGAGGTAGTTAAAAGATAAGACATTTCAAAATAAAGATAGATAGAGAACCAACAAGGGAAATGTCCACTTTTTTAAGAATAAAATAAAAGATAGAAAATCATGAGGTTGAAGAGAGTTCCCCCAGTAAATTATCATATTCTTTTGCACATTCTGTAGCCATACTTAGACTTAGAACCTGCTGTAACACCTAGCCTATCTCCTATCTCATAACATGTGAGAGAAAGAATTTATTTGGAGGTAAATTTTCTTTAGAAGTGTAAGTATACATTCTGTCCTTTTAATGGATGTAGAAAAAGGTATTTACTTGTCACCTCAAGTTAATTTAAGTAACTCTCAGAGAACCATTCATAGATCTTGTCACAGTCCTTCAGAGAGAGGTTGTATTGTGATTGGCACATGGGTCATTTCTGGGTATACTAGGATGAAAGGCTGTGGTGGGAGCTACTTTCCTGACTAAAAAATGAAGAAATCTAACTAAATCAGAAGAAAGAATGACTCACCACTATGAAAGAAATAGGCTTATTTTTCTGAATAGGTTAGAATATACTCAAGAAGACTTTTTGCCAGGACAAAATGACCTCAACAGAAAGTAGCTATAGGAATTCAGCTATATGCAGTCGCAGTTGCTAATGGGAACTTCAGAAACACTCAGACAAAAAGATGGGTATTTCACTGCCTAAGAAACTGGAAGTTGAAATTTTCTAATGAGAAAATCTGCTCAGTCTCAATACATAAATAAATAAATGTAAAGGGTACTGAGAACAGATGATAACTACACAGTGAGGTAAGCTCTTCTCTTCTCCACTAGCCCTCATCTTGTTAGTTAAAATTTATTATTTCCTTATGAAGAACAAACTTAAGCATATTTGAAGCCTGTTTCTGAACTAACAATACACAAGCTATTCCCATTTTTTTTTTTCATGGACCTACTCTCTTTCAGTCTCACATCTCCATCATCCCATGGTATTTCCTTTAACTTCCTAATAAGCAAGATGTCTCTGTCATGTTCATAATACATGAAGTAGCATAAAAGAAGAAGGGTCTTCCTTTTATGAACATGACCCAGAGATTGTCTGCATCTCATTCTTTTTGAGCAGAGAATGGGTGCAAGAAAATATCTAACTACCATGGATTTGGACTGTGCTAAAAATAATATCATCATTTATAAAAAGAATAAAAGATATTATAAAAAAACACAAGTTTTTGACATATTTACTTAAATCTGAGGGATCTGGAAGAAATTTATAAAAGAATATGAAAAAGAAAATGCACAGGTAGACATGAAGCTTGCTAGAACCACAAAAAATTGCATAATGTGATCATTTATATGGACTGGCCACTGATTCAGAGTCAGGTCCATGTTTGAAAAGAATGCCCAAACTACATTGTAGAAGATATTCATTAAGGACCTTCCAAATCTCATAATACATATAAGGTAGTCCTTCATTCTTTTGGAAAAGAAAGTTGTTTGATACTCTAATAACTTTAAGAAAAATAGATCTGTCATTATGTCCAAAGGCATCATCTTGTCAATATGTTGTCCACAAAATAGAAATAGACTGAGTCTATTTGAAAACTGTTTGAGGCTTGGCGCCTGTGGCTCAACGAGCTAAGGCATGTACATTGGCGGGTTTGAATCCAGCCCGGGGCCTGCCAAACAACAATGACAGTTGCAACTGAAAAATGGCCGGGCATTGTGGTGGGCGCCTGTAGTCCCAGCTACTTGGGAGGCAGAGCAAGAGACTCGCTTGAGCCCAGGAATTGGAGGTTGCTGTGAGCTGCAATTGCCATGGCACTCTATCCAGGGTGACAGCTTGAGGCTCTGTCTCAAAAAAAAAGAAAACTGTTTGAAAATTAAGAAAAATAATTCTATTTCTATAATTTATACTAAATTGCATATTTATTCACTATGTGTTCATATGCAATCTAGATACTGCAGAACAACTTTCTGAAATGTTCTTGTTCTTTTAGTTCATTTTATTAATATATGGTTAAAAAACTAAGAAGATATTCTCAGTCTAAACAGAACTAGAATAAGAAACATGTTCATTAGATTGATTGGCATAATTATGCCTATAAGAATGGGCAATGCATTTTCAAACATATCACCATCTATGAAAGTAGAATTGAACAGACAACTGTTTATTTCCTAAGACTAAAGATGAAATCCATGGTGTTGGCCAGAGAGTATTTTTTTCTAAGTATCAGAAAAGGTAACTCTTCAGAATTATCTGAATGAGAAAAAGAATAAAGGGAAAAGATATCCTTTGGTAGACCCCTAGTAACTCTTACTTGATTAATATAATTATTAGATTTAGATTAATAAAAGGAAAATTCATACTTGTATTGATATTAAGTCTTTGTAACCAAAAGTATCATATGCTTTTTTTGTCTTAGTATTACTGGAATTTCTACTTCAGTGGGTCCTTGGTCTCAGGGATTTGAAGAATTAATCCTGGGACAGATAAGTGGTAAGACAGGAATTATTTTACAGAAAGGAATACAGAGAAAGCACCAGAGTTTCTGGGAGAGGGAAACCCAAGTCTGAAAAAATCTCCCCCTGGGACCTTTGTCTAGGGGTGTATCTATATGGCCCAACAAATGGATGGATACAATCTCTTCTGTTTCCAGGCCTAGGAAACACATGAACTTGACCAGGCCTGAGAAACGGGGGGATTCCCTGTTCTGTCCCCAAGTGCAAGGGGAGGGAGACAGAAGCCAGGACAGAGAAATTACAGTGCTCCCTGAGCTGGCAACCGGAGGTGTCTCCACAGCAGTTGTTCAGACCCTCTGGTCACTGAAGCCTTCTGTGACCCCCTTGCCTTCCCTCCAACATGCTGGTTCCTCTGCCTGATGCCTTGCACCAACACTCCCAGGGTGGAAAGGGCGGGTCCTCTTCTAAGCCCCAGGCACACTGGCTGGGGTGCCACCCACCCTGTATTATTGTGACCTCTTTGTAATTTTCTTAATTACTTACTATTGTTTTCTGCTATTATTTTTGTTTGTATTTTCTTGCCACTTATTTTTATATGTGTACATATATTGACTTTTATATATTAATTTTGCAACCAACCATTTTACTACATTCTCTTATCTTTGGTAATGGTTTTTCAAAAGGTTCTCCTGAGCCATTCTAGCAAGAAATACATCACATTTTTCTATAACACTTTCTGAATTATTTTAGCTATAATTCCTTGTACTTTTTTTTTTTTTAGAGACAGAGTCTCACTTTATCACCCTTAGTAGAGCACTGTGGCATCACACAGCTCACAGCAACCTCCAACTCCTGGACTTAGGCGAGTCTCTTGCCTCAGCCTCCTGAGTAATTGGGACTACAGGCACCCGCCATAATACCGGCTATTTTTCAGTTTTGGAGTTCTGCTGAGGCCGGGTGTGAACCTGCCACCTTCAGTATATGGGGCTGGTGCCCTACTCGCTGAGCCACAGATGCTGCCCAACCTTCTACTTTTTTTTTTAAATCTAATTCTATTGATTAATACCTTCAAAGTCAGAATTTCTCCAGGATAAGACATTTATCCAGATGACAGTTTCCACACTCCTATATCTGTTTGATACTGAGGGTTTCACTGCCTGTTCTCAGTCTGGAAATCATTTGGATAGATGTGGCTTAAGAAAAGTTTTTGGCCTTTAAAATAATCTTTCTATTTGACTATTTGGGATTCTAAAAATGGGATTTCTTCCCATTTTCCCTGTTTGGTATACTGAAGCAAGTTATGAGTCTTCTTGTTTGTAGAATATGAACCCTATCACCCTTTCCCTTTCAAAGGTGGCCAGTTCAGGCAGTGTTAAGGGAAACACAAAGGAGAAAGAATAGTCTGAGTTAAATCACTACAGGGATGGGATGTAGGGGTGTGAGGGAAGTCTACAGTAGTATTATAGGTATTTGCTATGATTGATATCAGCTAGAGATCTTCTGTCACTTAACTGACACAGGTTAATCTTTTTTTTCCTTTTGTTGGAACTTGTTCTGACTCAAAGGTGAACAAAATCACTAACACCAAAAGTTTTTATTTATATCACTACATTTAGCAGGCTATTTTCATTTTTTCCCAAACTTATAAAGTTATTTAATGAATATCTTTATTTTATTATAGTGTTTTTGAAGAAACTTTTGCCTTCATTGTTATTTCAATGACATGTTTAGGGAATAGTGTTTGTTCATGTTCTTCCATTATAACTAGGAATTATTGGTTCCTAAACTTTTGAATGCCTTCTTTAAGAATACAATGAGCAGTATTAATAGGGATAATAAAAACCTCAGAATAAACAAATATCTAATAATAGAAAACATACTGTTTTCTTTATCTGCACATAATATTGGATTATACTCTCATGAAAAAATTTTTATGGAGAATCTATTTTAAAAGTTTAAAAGTCCTACGTATGCTATGCTACACAAAATGTCAGATTGCAAAAGTTTAGCTTAAATATTTTACAAACCTTAAAATGCCTAAAAATATTGGAAATAAAGGCAACATAGTATTTTTTACTTCTGCATTTTAAAAATTGCACATAATGCAATTTTGCTCATATTAGAAATTAAAAAATAAACATTTCACTTAACATAGGTACAATAAATAACTTCTGCTTAGTCTTTTAGCCATATACATCCATGTTTTTATACTGACTAAAGAAACAGGAAGATTTCAAAAGGCTATTCTGAAGCACTATTTAGACTCTTTTATATATGAACACCTGGCCCTGTAACCAGACACTCTAGTGCAGGGGTCCTCAAACTATAGCCCGCAGGCCACATGTGGCCCACCGAGGACGTTTCTCCAGCCCGTGGGGTGTTTTTGCCTCCACTGCCTGTCCTGTTTAGCAGTGGACTCAACCCAGGCCCGTAAAATCGGTTAGTGGAAAAACCATTGGTTGCATTACCAAATAAAACATGTGGATTCACTGGAAAAGTTGCAAAAGGAGTTCCAATTTAGATTTAAGGAGCTTCATCTCCATGAACAGGACATACAGCTTTTCCATAACTCATTTTCTATTGACACTGAAAATGTGGAGTTCAGTCCCTGAAGTTGCTGACCCAGCCTCCGGCACCACCTCGAGCCAGCGTCTCCTGTAGGTGGGAGCCAGGCGCTGCAGGGTGCGGCAGGGGCAGCCGAGTGCTCAGGAGGCTCCCACTTTCTGGCTTCTCCATGGGGCATGCAGCGCCTGAATGTCTAAGAACGTTTCCGCTGTTGCACGGAGGACACATGCAGTGGGATTCAGAATTCCAGAGAATTGCCTTTGTGAGAAGCTGGAAGTATTTCTTTCAATTCCATCTCTTAGTTTTTCAAAGAAACATCAAGAAACCATGAACAGCATTAGTAATGAAGAATTTGACTGTCACTTGCTTGCTGAAGGTTTTACTGCCAAGGACATTCTGGACCAAAAAATCAATGAAGTTTCCTCTTCTGATGATAAGGATGCCTTCTATGTAGCAGACCTCAGAGATGTTCTGAAGAAACACAGAAGATAGCTAAAAGCTCTTCCTCATGTCACTCCCTTTTATGTAGTCAAATGTAATGACAGTAGAGCCATTGTGAAGACCCTTGCTGCCATTGGGACAGGGTTTGACTGTGCTAGCAAGACTGAAATACAATTGGTGCAAAGTCTTAGGGTGCCTCCAGAGAGGATTATCTATGCAAATCCTTGTAAACAAGTGTCTCAAATTAAGTATGCTGCCAATAATGGGGTCCAGATGATGACTTTTGACAGTGAAGTTGAGTTGATGAAAGTTGCCAGAGCACATCCAAAGGCGAAGTTGGTTTTGCGGATTTCCACTGATGCTTCCAAAGCAGTCTATCCACTCAGTGTTAAGTTTGGTGCCACCCTCCAAACCAGCAGACTTCTTTTGGAATGGGCAAAAGAGCTAAATATTGGTGTCAGCTTCCACGTGGGAAGTGGCTGTACTGATCCTGAGAGCTTCATGCAGGCAATCTCTGATCCGCTGTGTCTTTGACATGGGAGCTGAGGTTGGTTTCAGCATGTACCTGCTAGATATTAGTGGTGGCTTTCCTGAATCTGAGGATGTGAAGCTTAGATTTGAAGAGATCACTGGTGTTATCAACCCAGCATTGGACAGAGTCCATCAGACTCTGGAGTGAGAATCATAGGTGAGCCAGGCAGATATTATGTTGCATCAGCCTTCACACTGGCAGTTAATATCATTGCCAAAAAAAATTGTAATTAAAGGAACAGATAGGCTTTGATGATGAAGATGTATTACAAACATTGAACAAACCTTTATGTATTACATCAGGGATGGAGTATATGGATCATTTAATTGCATCCTTTATGATCATGCTCATGTAAAGCCTCTTCTGCAAAAGAGACCTAAACCAGATGAGAAGTATTTTTCATCCGGCATATGGGGACCAACATACGATGGCCTTGAATGGATAGTTGAGTGCTGTGACCTGCCCGGAATGCATGTGGGTATCTTTGAAAATATGGGTGCTTACACTGTAGCTGCTGCTTCTACTTTCAATGGATTCCAGAGGCCAACAATGTACTATGTGATGTATGGACTGACGTGGCAACTTGTGCAGCAAATCCAGAACCCCAACTACCTACCCGAAGTAGAAGAGCAGGATGTTGGCACTCTGCCTGTGTCTTGTGCTTGAGAAAGTGGAATAAAACATCACCCAGCAACTTGTGCTTCAGCTACTATTAAGGTGTAGATATCATTCTGTAGCTGTTAACTGCGAGTTTAGCTTGAATTAAGGGATTTGGGGGGACCATTTAATTTAATTATTGCTAGTTTTGAAATGTCTTTGTAAGAGTATGGTTGGCACAGATGCAGCAATATGTAAGA